>CAUZXS010000545.1:42500-52500 GCA_963585895.1 Sepioteuthis lessoniana
ACATGCGTGTATGTTTCCAGCTAGTTGCTTTCGTCAGAGAACATATTGAAGTCAATATCAAACTTGAACCAATATATATATATATATATATATTTGGGCAGTAATGATATATACATATATATATATATATATATATATATATATATATATATCATCATCATCATGTCGTGCCGCCAGCACGGATATCCCTGACCCTCTCTCGCCACTTCTCCCTATCATTCATCGCTTTTGGCAGGTCTTCAGGGTTACATCTCGTATCCTCACATAGCTGCCGTATGTATGTTCGAGCTGGTCGTCCTGCTTTTGCTTGGCCATATGCAGGGGTCCATAGGAGTACATCACTGATGAGTTCGTCCTTGCTTCTCCAGCAGTGTCCTGCGTGTCTGCTTCGTCTAACTTGTATAGTTTTCGTGATGGGAGGCAGGTGGTCATATAGTTGGTGTCTTGTGGGGTGTTGTCGCTAGGACTTGTTCAATATTGCTCGCAACATTCTTGTGTAATTGCCGTCTAGCTTCTTCTTCGGCCGTTTACTGAGCGTCCAAGTAGTGCATCCATATAGTAGTATCAATACAACCGCTGCCTGGAAGAAACTGCGTTTCATTTTATCGGTCAGATCTGATTTCCATATGATCGAGAGCCTATCGATTGCTGTCCATGTTTTCGTTAGTCGTGTGTCGATGTCTTTTTCGGTTGATGAGACGCTACTTCCTAGGTAGGTGAATTTGTCTACTAGTTTCAGAGAGGCTCCGTCTAGTGTGGCAATGTCACCTGTTTGGTTTTAACACATATATTCAGTTTTGTGTGCATTGACATGGAGGCCAATGCCTGCGGCGGCTCGTTCCAAACTATGCAGTAGTGTCTCGGCTTGGTTAGGCGTATTCGCCAGTAACGCTATGTCACCCAAATATATATATATATATATATATATATATATATATATATATATATATAATTTCTGCCCAAATATATATATATATATATATATATATATTGGTTCAAGTTTGATATTGAATTCAATACGTTCTCTGATGAAAGAAACTTGCTTGAAACATAACTATATATATATATATATATTGCATGATCTAATCTCGTTTGTTTCAAGTGTATTTCATGAAGCCAGGGTGTTCAAAATATTAAATAAAAAATGTTTTTAGGCCCTGTTTGCTATTAATTTATTTACTACTAAATAAAAAAGACAAAAAAGCAAAAACAACAACCATAAAACGGGACGCCTTGAGTGGTGTAATGTTTAGAAAGCTAGATTTGGAAACCTTCACGAGTGAGTTCGAGTCTTATTGGGTGCCCCATTCATACGACCTTGTGCCCCATCTAAGCACATCTAAGTGGGTGTGGGTCACAGCACTCTTCAGTGGATACAATCAGCATATTCTAAAACCACATTTCTTTGGAGGTGGTGGTCGCAGCACTCTTCAGTGGATACAGTCAACATATTCTAAGACCACATTTCTCTGGGGGTGGTGGTCGCAGCACTCTTCAGTGGATACAGTCAGCATTTTCTAAGACCACATTTCTTTGTGGGTGGGGGTCACAGCACTCTTTAGTGGATACAGTCAGCATATTCTAAGACCACATTTATAGATGGTTTGTAAACGCATTGTTTATCGATAACATTTTTAAATGAACCAGATTTAATTTGTTTGCATACAGTTAAATGGTTATACATATTTTAGCGATAGAAATGTTTGTTACCATTTTAGGCGAAGAAATGTGTTCTTGCGCGTGTGTGTTATTCCCACGCTAATTGTTGTTGTAAAATAAAGGAGGAGGTGGAGAAGTAAGAAGAAAAAGATGCCGTTGGGTTTTATATGAAGATTTTTAATGGCAGCATGGAATAAAGAGTTTACGTTTATGCTGCAAGTCTCGTAGGAAAGAAAGAAGTAAGGGAATGATTTGAAGTTATGAGATAGTGGAGAAAGCTGCGCGTGTTGTTGGACGTGCGAGGGAGATATGTTCGTCATAGTTTAGCAAAAGTCGTGTTTGCTGTTTGAGGAGAGAAACGTTGAAGTCACCGTGAGCTTGAGATTCTGGTTGTTTCGGGGAGAAGCGTGAATGTCTCCAGAAAATGTTGCCCGGAGGGGAAGTCGCTAGGTGTCGTAGCGGAATTCTGCATCGCAGTCGACATAGCCAATTTTGTGGGTGACGTAAAGTTGTGCCGGTGTGTGGCGTATTGAATTTATCTTATTCATATTCAACTGGGAACCCTTGGTCTAAGAGAAATAGACGTAAGGAGTCCATAAATTAGACTGCTTCCCTCATTGTATCCATGCTGCTGCTGCTATTGAATAGCAGACAGTGAGACGTCTGCACTGAACGAAGTTGTTCAGCCAAAGAGGGTGTTTGACGGCTTTCCCCAATTACTGCTGCCCAGAAAGGTGATTCGGTTAGAATAGGATAAATCATCCTGATTGGGTGAAATTGAATTACGCACCAAACAAAAATACGAAATTCCTTCTGCTATAATATGATTTATGAGTTAATACTTTGTAGATAATCTTATTTTTAAATGAGTCTGAGCTAATTTCTTTGCTCGCCAGTATTATTAACATTTGCCCATAGTTAAATAGTTCCAAGAATTGAAACACGAACAGTTCAATTTAGAATTAATCATTGGCTTGAACTCACTTAAATTGTTTCAAATATTGCAATCTAATATCAATAGTTTTATTTGCACATTGTTAAATGGTATCAAGCATTGCTATATAACACTAACAATTCAATTTAGGCTCTCAGTTTAAAAGTTTCAAGTATTGCTAATCAACACTAATAATTCTATTCAACATTAGTCATATGTTTTCACTCAGTTAAATGGTTCTAAGTATAGCTATATAAAACTAACAATTCAATAAAATATCCATCATTTGTTTGCGGCCAGTTTGTCAAATCATTCTATGTGACCCATAGAGAGGACCCTATTAGGTACAACCAGTCCCGTTCAGAGTAGACCTGGAAGCAATGGCAATGAAAGTGGTACTAAACAATCCCGAAAGATCCAGGATTGGAGCTTCACCATCAGAATGTTTAATCTTATCCAGACACTCGTTGGGGTGGAGTTTTACCCCTTGACAGAGATGAAGTCGGTGTATTCTACAACTCCTGCCGACAGAGCTGTATCCGCAATAGTATTCTCTTGTTTGGGAAATAGATTTTTCAATATTTATGACACCTGAAGCTTCAGAAACAAAATGTCTGATTAAGATTGTTCAGTCTAGTCGGCCGGGGCTGAAGAATACACAGGCAGCATCTCTGCAAATGGGTAAGACCCCATTCCCAACGAGTGTCATAGATATGACATTAAACAATCTGATGGCAATGTTCTAGTAATGTTGGAGCTTTGGGTAATGCAGTGTACCTCTTCATTGCCATTGCTCCCTGGTCTACTCTGGCTCGAAGAGGTAGTACCTAAAAAGGTCCTATCTATGGGTCTAATAGAACTCTTTGACTTTTAAACTGAGTGCAAACAAATGACTTATGCTAAATTGAATTATTTGAAATAGAACTGTTTGATCATTTAACTGTGTGTATCAACAAAATGTGTTTACGAATCATATATTTAATATATTTGTAAAAACTGGATTTGGCATTAAATAACCATCAATGGTTGAGATGTCATAAAACCAAACTAAGTTTGTTCATATTTCTATTGAAAACATAGTAGGGAGAAATAGATTATAGGATTAATAACTGCTTTCTTTAACAGAAACTGACAGTTTGGGTTTGAGTGGACCTGGGAGTAATGGCAATGTAGTGATACTCTACACTTCCGAGATATCAAAAACTAGAGCCTCATCATCAAATGCATTTTGGTGTCATAACCCAGGACACCACTTTTTGGGGGGGGGGTTACCCTCTGCAGGTTTGCGCAGACAGCTGGGGCTGTAGAATACACTGACTGCTTTTCTTCAAAGGGGTAAGACCCCACTCTCAACGAGTGTCCTGGATATGACACTAAATAGTCTGATGGTGAGGTTCCAGTAATGCTGGAGCTTTGGGGAGTGCGGAGTACCCCTTTATTGCCATTGCTCCTAGGTCCACTTTAGCCCAGAGTGGTAGCACCTGATAGGGTCCTATCTATGGGTCAAATAGAACTAAACTGCACTTATGCTAAACTGAATTGTTTATAATAGGACTATTTTGACATTTAATTTAACTGTTTTAACATTTAACTGTTTGGAAACAAAAACTATATTTGTACTAAACTTTGTTTGAAATTTAATTCGGCGTTAAATGACCCGAAAAGGATTGATACGCCGTAAAACAAACCAACCAACCAAACAACCAACCAACCCTCTACGGGAGATGCAGTCTATGAATTTTAAGCTCCCCTAGCTCCCGAATAGGCTGTCTAGTACATCTATTTTTAACGGTACTCCGTAACACAGGAAATAGACAGCTCTGAAGTTGATTATATTTTTGAGATAGAGAGCTTCAGAAACAAATGTCTGATTAAGATTGTCCTTTTCTGTATAGATTGGTTGGTAGCCTGTTTGAATGGGTTTATGGGCCAATAACCCCTTTTTGCCCAGGGGTCAAGATCTCTCTCAGGTCACTTCTGGTTACTTCGGGTCAGTGAGTTCGATTTGAGCTTTATACCTTACACTGCCTCGTAGTAGTGCATATAACCTTTTTTTAAGTACCCCACACCGGTTGTCTTGTGTCATACTGAATAAAGCAAAGTAAAAATGGTGCCTCCCCATAGAGTAATCACTGGGAGGGCTTATTGCCCTCATTATTACTATTGTATTGTAATTCTTTCACTGTATATCTTATTTAGATATATCTTCTTATTTATATATTTATATATATTTATATATCTTCTTATTTAGATATATCTTCTTTAGATTAAATATATATTGGGATGATGGAAAACGACTGTGCGACGTAGACTTCATCCTCACCAAATTATTATTCAGTTGCAAATAGGACTGGAAATTGTTTTATTCTCTAAGTTGAAGCATTTACTGGCCGATTATGTCAATCTGAACTTTGTAAGTACCTATTCTGACCCACATATAAGCGAAAGTTGTCTGATAGACATTATAGTAGTCGTCGTTGTGATTCAGATTGCTGCGTAATTTTCCGTTTGGGCAAATATTACTGTCCAAATGCAAATAAAATTTTCTTTAAAAGCAAGGTAAAAATACTAATTTTTTAAATACAAGTAGGTTCAATAATTCCTCGTGACGTAATGATTTCAAGCTAGTTTTATGTAATCATAGGTACTTTAAACTTGGAGCGTAAGTTATGCTTAATCTCTGAACACATCGACTTGATGTAACGGCTAACAAACTAGTCTCAATAATTACTGCGAGTTTGTTCGTCACTAAGTGCCATCTACCCATAACCAAATCTTAGCTACGCTTGTTTATGTTACTAGGTTTGGTATTATGGCATATCAACCCTTGTAGTTTATTCAATGCCAAATCCTCTTTAGACATATATTAGATATATATGATTTGGTTTCATTGGGTTTTATGGCATATCAACTATTGCAGGTTAATTAAGGCTAAATCTTCTTAATACATATATTTTAGCTATATATGATTTGGTTTGGTTGGGTTTTATGGCATTTATATATATATAAACAGTTCTATTTAAAACAACTCAGATTAGCATAAGTACACAGTTTAAATGTGAAAAACAATTTTATTTCAAGCTATTCAGTTTAGTCAACAAAGTTAAATGGTTCCAAATGTAAATGGTTCTATGTGTCACTAACAATTAAATTGAACATCAGTTATTTATTTACTCAGTTAAATGTAAAAACAGTTCAATTTCAAACAAGTCTGTTTAGCATAAGCTTTATAGCCTCACCATCAGATTGTTTCGTGTCATATCCAAGACACTCGTTGGGGGGAGTGTTAGTCCTCGGCAGAGATGCAGTCGGTGTATTCTGCAGCCCCAGCCGACTGGACCACTTGTTTTATAAGGAGCAGCTTGTGTTGTATAATCATTTGTGAGATTGGCTTACAGATTATATCAAGTTTGATTTTCACTGTGTGTAATATAATGGCCGAGGGATTTCGTTTCATGCCATTGGGTTTAGTTAGGCTGAGAACCTTTCGGCTCAGTGCATGGGTTACTTAGGTGCGGAGCGGACGTGTCACTCAGAGTTGTCACAATAGCCCGAGATAGGAAACGGGTCTAGCAAGTGCGAATGACGTCACGCACCGGAAGCGCGCGGAGGATTTGGGGAATTTGAAGAAAGTTAGTAGAGTTGAGACTTGACACCGGACGAGAAGGGTTGACTTTCGCTTGCTCGCGAAGGCCTTGGGCAGGTGTCGTACGAGATGGGGAGGGGGCAGATGAAAAAGCCAGAATAGAAAGATTGCGCCTCTCTTTCCTTATGTCGAAAAACCTTTAAACTCAAAGGTAATAAAAAGTTTTTTTACCTGAACTGAGAAGTCGTAAGTGTTTTTCATGTTTCGAGATTCCTATGTTTTATGTCCATTTCGCATGTTCATGTATATGGCTATGGTACATGTGTACTCCACACTTTTTGGCCTTGTGCCAAACTAAGTTAAATTTCGTAAATATTAGACTTACAATTAAGTCATACTTAAAGCGCCGGTTTTCGTTAGATCACTGAATATTAAGCAACGATGGCTCTGTTCTGTATTTGAATGGATGACGACTTAGGAACAGCATGTAGTGTAAGCAAATTGAGGCGTTTGTGCCAGACGAAGTAAAAGCTTAGTAAATAAGAAAGGAAGAAGGAAGTTAAGCAACGATGAGCTTGTTCAATACTTAGATGAGTGACCACTTAGGAATAGCAGGTATCATAAACAATCTGGGACCTATATGCCACATCAAGCAAAGTTTGATTAATTCAACGTTATTCTTAAGACACGAAGAGTTTGGTAATAAAAAATAACTAATAATATCAGTTATTTTTTCTTGTATAATGTGTTTACAGAAAGAATAAAATCTTGATGTTTTTGGTTTAGAAGAAAATTAACCATGAAACAATTGCTTGGAGATTACTTACTTATGAGTAATACTGGATAAAATATATATCTTTATCATCTATTATTATATAGAATGTAACATAATATCATAATGATTGATATACTATCTTTATGTGTGTGTGTGTGTGTGTGTGTGTGAATTTAGTTATCAGTGATATCGTATATGATACATATCTTAATAATTTATCATATATTTTTATTATTATTTACCCCTTGAGAGTTTTTCACATCAGTTTTAGCTGATGGTCTTTCACAGGAGTTTGAGTGACAGCAAGTCTCCTCTAGCCTCCAGGACTCTTCTCAATATTCTGGCAGTTCTCAGTAATGTAGTAGTTTGGATGATCGCCACTCGTCCTCTTATTTCTAAGTCCTCCAGTCCCTTTTATAATCCTTTGGTGATTGTACCCAAAGCACCAACCACGATTGATACAATTATCACCTTCATGTTCGACAGCTTTTTCAATTCCCTAGCAAGATTCAGGTACCTATCCTTTTTTTTTACATTTTTCTTTCAATTTTACTCTATGGTCAGCCGGGACAGCAAAGTCCACAGTTTTGCAAGTTCTCTTTCTTTTTTGTAGATTATTATAAGGTCTCGTCTTCAGGCTGAGATTTGGTGATCCGTTTGTATAGGGATTTATGCGAATCCTTCTCCAGGACAGATCCTGGGTTGTGCATATACTATTTGTTGGTGTGGTCAAATTTAAATATCTTGCACATCTCCCAGTGGAACACCTTGCCTACCTTGTCGCGTCTAATCTTATATTCCTTCTATGCTAATTTGCTGCATTCGCTTATCATGTGATTGATGGTTTCGTCTCTATCACCACATAACCTACATTTGCTATTTTGTTGCGTCTTATCTATTTTCGTTTTGATATGATTGGTTCTTATGGCGTTGTTTTGTGCTGCTTTTAGGAGAGATTCTGTTTCTCTCTTAAGGTTTCCATTTCTTTGCCACGTTCAGGTTTTCCTGTGTGAGATGTTGCTTATTAATCGTTTAAAACGCCTATAGAGTTATTTTTCCCATTTTTATTTTCTAGTTATTGTCATTCTGTTGGTCTTCGTGTTGTCAGTATCGTTTCTGGTTGCTGTAATCAGTCCTCCTTCGTACTTTTCTACGTTGTACTTGGGTCGTTGTATCGATGCGTCAACGTTATCTTCAATGCTGGTAAATTCTCTTCCTTCTTTTCTTGATACATATAGTCTGTCAACGTCATCTCTGGGATATAGTGCCTTATGCATGGTCATTAGTTTTCTTGTTCTATGGTCCATTTGTTCAGGTTCTTCTCGGGTCCACTTCAAAAATGGTTTCGAATATCTAACGAGGAGTAGAGCCTAGGTATTTATTCCTTTGATAAGGTTTCTGCGAGATAGTTTTGTTTCGAACATGAAGTCATAAGGGAACAATCCGCGGTATGTTAGCGAGAAGTAAATCTCTTCCCTTATTTGTGCTGTTAATATTTTCCACATCATCGGTAGGTAGGTTATGGGTCTGTAGTTGTTTGGGGCGGCTCCCTTGAAGGTGTCCTTCTAGATCAATGTGATCTTTCCTTTGATCATCCATTCGGGTAGGTGTGCTCCTTGTAGGCATCTGTTCATTTCAAGTGCTAGTCTGTCGTGAATGGAAGTGAATTTCTTGAACCAGAATCCATATATTTCATCATGGCCTGGTTTTTTTTCCAATTTTAAATTTTTTTAGAGTTGTTTTAAGTAAATCGATGTGTATTTCCGCTTTCATGCCTTCTTCGAGCCCTTCTAATTCTTTAGTCATATCGCTTATCCATTCGGCTTTTTTGTTATTTTCTCTTGGTTGCTATATTTTAGTCCAAAATTGTTCGGTTTCTCTTGCATCCGGTTGTTGGTATGTTTAGGTGTCATCCCTCCCCCATTTGATAGTAGAATTTTCTTTTGTTGTTTCGGAATGTCCTGTTTTGTTTGTATTGTTTTACCCTTTGTCGATATCTCAAATCTTTCTTCTTTCGCCAGTACTTTCTGGTTGATTTTCTCAAGTTGTATTGTTATTTTTTCTTGTGTTGCCTTTTCTTTTGGTCTATAGATTTGTTCTTAGCTATGAACAATATCGTATTTAATATATCGTTATTATTCATTTTTATACAAAATGTTATATATTCTTATAATACAGTAATATTGATACATGATATTATTTTATATATGCATGTGTATGTGTGTGAGTGTGTTTTATGTGTGTGTGTGCTGAGTTATAAACGATATCGAATATCATACATTTCTTTATTATATATTATGATATATAATGCAATATATTATAACAATACAATAATATCAATATATTATCGTTATATGTGTGTGTATATATATGTGTGTATATATGAGTGTATTTGTGTGTGTATATACCTAGATCTGAGCGATATCGAATATGGTATATCTTTATTATTCATTATTATATAAAATGTGCAATATCATTAACATACAATAATATTGATATATGAAGTTATCTTTATATATATATATATATATATATATATATATATATATATATATATATGCAATATATTATCACAATACAATAATATCAATATATTATCTTTATATGTGTGTATGTGTGTATATGTGTATGCGCGTACGCGTGTGTGTGTGTGAGTGTGTGCTTTGTAATGAGCCATATTGTACACTGATATCCATAGTTGCAATGAATAAAGTATAACACACAAGCCTTCGTCTACCCCATTAAAAATAAATGTTATTAAAACGTGTAAGCACTTACCAATATCAAGGACATAAATACTACTGCAAAGCCTAAGTATGGTGAATCTTTCTTTTTCTACCCCCCCTCCCCGCTCTCTCTCTCTCTTTAACCGCCATCTTTCTTTTTTCGTCGTTCTTTCTGCACACAATGTGATATTGATAGACACAAGTCACGTATGCACACAAAACTCAGATAGCTGCTCAAATCTACTGGTTTCTTTCATGTCTTTGGCCTTCGTAGCCACTTTTTCCTCTCTCTCTATCTGGCTGTTTCCTATCTTTGTATG
>CAUZXS010000545.1:55000-80000 GCA_963585895.1 Sepioteuthis lessoniana
CTCGTCCAGGATTTGAACTCGTGTCGTCGTGTCCATTTCCTACGACGATAACCATTACACCACGGATGTTAATATATCTTATTTATCCGTCTGACTTTCGTTCCAAGATTTCATACATGTCTGCCTATTTAAATCCACTTCTTGTTTATGTCCCTTCAGATGTTGATAGATGGATAGATATACAAGGAATTGATTGAGACCGACAGATGTTACTGAGCTTCAAGAATACTAGTGTGAGTCAAAGGTTTTGCATTATTTTAGTACGAGTTTGCTGGCGGCGCTTATATCATGCGACTGAAGCAGTTCAAATCGTGAAAGGTATTTGCTGTAGATGGTGTAGTATAGCGGTAGTTGGTACGCTGATACGTTGGCCAATGCTGCACTTCGTGTGTGATTTGAAAGCCTCATAGATGAACGTACAATGTAGTCTAATTCAGGAACTTATGCTCTATGTGTTCGAACTGGAACGCTGTGGAAATAACGAAAAACATTTGTGGTGCAAAAGGTAAAGGTGCATTGGAACACACTACAGGGTGCAACGATAAAATTGTCTTTCCTAAAGAAAACAACATTACAGCTTTATTTTAAAACTTTTATTGAAAATATCATTTCAGGTAACTTGATTATGTAGTAGAGCTGACATCTATTCACTGTAGCCGCCTTCAGCCTCAATCACCGCCTCGATACGCATCCGGAACTGGGAGCATGCCTTTTCCACAAGCGCCGGTGGGAGCTCGGCGAATACTCAGCGGATGGCGGCTATCAGGCTGGCTTTGGTGTTGTGGGAGGTCATGTTGGTGATATTCTCGACGTATGAACAAATAAAGTAGTCCAGCGGGTTCAGGTCGGGGGAGGAAGGGAGCCAGTGAGAGAAGGGTACAAAGTCGTAGCACTCTTTCTAAAGCCAAGCCTGGGTCTCTTTGGACTTGTGGGCCGGCGCCGAGTCCTGCTGCCACACCCAGGGTCTGCCACCAGCCACCTGATTGCACCAGGGGATCACCACACTCTTTAGCACATCCAGGTACACTTTGGTGTTGACTCTCAAGCCGACTTCCAAGATGTGAGGTGGCATGATGTGGCCCTCACTTGAAACTACACCAAAGACCATAACCGTAGCCGGAAACTTTGTTTTCATCACCCTGGGCACGTTGAACCGTCCGGATTTGCATTTTGAGGGTGCTGGCAATGGTCCTGGTGTTATAACTTGGATCGGTAGAGAGCATGTGTTGTGCAGCGGCGCATCTCCGATCTCGCTCGTTGAACATTGTGTCACTTTCAGACGTGATAGAAGGCTCCTATCGTTCTTGGGATTTGTACACAACTGGCCAACTAGTAGATGGTCTACAACAACAACAAAAAAGAAAAGAAAAAGAAAACCTCTTTTCATTAAACGGAAATGGAATCATGTCGTCTTTTCTAGGGCGACAATTTTATCGTTCCACCCTGTACAGTAACCAGAGGGTTGAAGACATTTTGCTCAGGTTACAAGAACCTCGACGATCAGGTGTAGTGATTAGAAAGAAGAAAAAGAAAAGAAATAAAATAAAAGTAAGTTTTAAAAAGTGTGGAAGTTCCCAGAAGTTCCTGACAGGGAGTTGAAACTGCGCATGCCTGAAAACGAACCTAAATGCTCTCTTTTACCAATGACCGTTAGATTGGAACCAATATTTTTTTCCTATTGCTCGTGGAAAACCACTTGTCTTCTTTGCGGCACGCTGGATCACTCTTTCACCAGCAGCAGCAGCAGCCGTCTCTGCTAATAGTAGCCGATATCAAAAGCACCAAATGGATTTATCACTCACGATCAAAAATACCGAATAATGGACATATCAACCTCGAAAACGATTAGTGAATTTCAAAGTCTGATCTGGGAGAAACGATTGTTCTTAAATTGTCCAGTAAGACATTCCTCGCTACAAAGTAGCCGTGCAAAAACCCAAACGAAATAAAATTGAAATTCAAAAGCTATCTCTTATCTCCACCTCCTTCTTTTTCTTCCTTTGTAACCTTCAGAGAGAAGAAGACGCCAGCGAATTAAGATGGAGTAAGAAGAAACTGTTGCATATTGACCTCCGACCCGGCCGGGCTGTCAAAATAGGAAATGCACCTGTATAAATAACAGGTGCATCCGGTCGAGGAATATCAGGATATTATAACCTTGACCGTGGACAGGTTGAATGAGTGCGAAATTGTGACGCCTACAAGAAGAAGGTGGGCGAAGAACTATTATATAACTCAGTACACTGGAAATTCAATCAGTTGGGGATCAGACGAGTTGGAGACAAGATGCGGTAGAAAAAGCCAGCACCCAGCAGAGCAGGCCCTCGGGCCCCCGTTTGAGCAGTTACAGTTGGGGATCAGACGAGTTAGAGATAAGATGCTGGATTGAGGAACATGTCCCAGAGAGGCTGGGCCCCCAGGCCCCCATGCCCCCAGTTGAGCAGCCCAGGAGAACGGGAAAGAAACGCGGTTATGGCCAATAAAGTGGGTGTAAATATATTGCAGTTCTGTTCGGTCTCCAACTCCCTCTCACACACAACCCTTTCAGAAAAAGTGAGAGGTATATTTTTCTAAAAAACTGTGTAGCTCGTCTTTATTGTGTCGTCGTTATGATTCTGCATGCATATGTAGATGTATATGTATTATGTGGCTATGCAACAAAACTAAAGGAGTCAGATATCAAAAAAGTAAGTTAGTAAAGTTGGCGACCATAGTCGAGGGTGACCCGAAGGCTCCCTTTTTGATTGCTACAACACCAAGGTGTATGGGAGGGCGCTTCTCCTTTCCCTGGATTTCTCCACTTTACCCTTCCGTACCATATAATGCTGAGTGTTAAGCAAGGAGACATCAAGTACCATTTTTGAGTCTTTAGTATGACTCGACCTGGGATTGAACCCAGGTCTCTCGGTCCATTGGCGAACACTCTAACCATTATGCCAATGTCCGGTAACCAAACAAATAACCTAACAACAACATCTCTGAAGCCCTATACAGGCAAGGTCAAGTAGGTCTAAAACCGTCGATTCCGAAGCCGTGCTCCAAACCATAGAGGCAAATCAGGCGAGTTGCACTCGGAGAGTACCAGGCGAACCTAACATCCCATCAGTCTAGTGAGGTTCGTTACGTTCCCGATCTTGACAAAAGCAACCGAAGCTCCTGAATTGCGTCTTACGTTAATAGAATATTGCAAGATTTTTACCCCCCGCATGTAACATTTTTCTGATTTTTTAGACAATTTCGATGTAAATACCAGGGAAGGAGTAGCGCCCTCCCCTACACCTTGGTGTAGTAGCTATCGGGTTACCCTCGACTGCATTAATAATTGTAAGTCCACTCGGGCATCTTGGACTTTTTACCTGTTGCCTTCTCCACTCGTAACCAAATTTAGTACACATTCACCCCGAAATAAATCAACTGAATATTAAATTACAAATGACACTACCTAATTTACAAGTATTTAATACAATTTACATGAATTTCTTCTTGGACAGTTGATATACATTTTGTATAAATATATTTGAGAAAGACATGTAGCATCTACGATTACCTGTATTATTTCTTTGTTAGATATTTTAAATTCCTTGTCATTGTTGGAATATTTGCCAGGAGTGTGCAAGTGAGCATGACTTCTCAAACTTTTTACTTGATGCCCCCTCCCCCTATACTTGTACCCAAATTTAATTTTCATTCACTTCTAAATGAATTGATTGAATATTACAAAACATACCTAAGTTACCAGTGTTTAATACAATTTACATGAGAAAAGAATTGGTAAACTATAAATGCAAACATCCCTTTTAATTCTTGAATTATTTTTTTAATGGGAAGGATGGGTTTAGTTGGCACCGAGGAGATCACAAATATTAGGTTGCATGTTTTGTGAGTTTGAGCTGCAAAACCACCATGTTCTATATTGAAAGTGTTTTTCTATTTGCTTAGTAAATAATGTACAAGTTGATTGTCAGATTCCACCATATACAAAGTTGGAAAAGGCAAATAACATCAGTTCAACAGTTGTACAAAGCTTGGGATATTTTGCTACAGTTTTCTCATTCATTCAGTTGTCTCTAATTCCTTTAAATGTCTACATAGATTTTGTTTCAAGATTGAAAGTCATTCCAGTAAATTCTTTAAGAAGCTGTCTAAATTTTCACTTTCCACTTCAACATTTTTTATTCAATGACTCATATGTTTTGAATGTGTTACATGTAAATGACACATCACTAGTGGCCACTCAGGCATTCTGCTAGGTGTATGATATTTGGCTACATGATCCAACAATTTTTGTTCTCCTGTTCTAAACAGATTTAAAAATGTAAATTAGTAAATTCACCCCCTGTGGATTCCTATGCTTCTATTCCCCCTGAAAAATTCTATTCATACCCTAGTGGTAGGTAGGGACCATTTTAAAAACCCTGACAGGCACACGTGTTCCTCAAGAATCACCAAACAATTGAATTTATATGGTGATTTACTAGTAACAAGTAAAAAAAAAAAAAGAAACCAATTCTTAATAACTGAAGAGATAAAAATCATTGCTACTTCTACAATAACTACCGTGGGCACCTCTGGTGGCGTAACAGTTAGCAAGCTAGACTAGCAAACCTACACGAGTGAGTTCGAGTCTCATTGGGTGCCCAATTCATGCGGCCTTGTGCTACATCTAAGCAAAAAAGCTTAGTAAATTACCCCTCATTGGGCGTCCCACTCACTCGGTCTTGCGCCACATCGAAGCGAAGAGCTTCGTAAATTACTACAATAGCTACCGTATTTGACAGTTGATAAAACGCATGAGTGTATAAGACACACCCCAATTTTAGCGGGGCAAATCAAAATTTTAGTGAAACAAAATACTAATATTGAACGGGATGAAATTAATATAATGAATATTATCAATGATAACAGTTTTAATCTGCATAATAGCCTCTTAAAAATGACAATAGGCACTCTAAAGTTACTCTAAAGTCTAAGCGAAGAGAAGTTGCCAAGTAGCTAATTTCGGCAGACTACCGCAAATTTTAAACCTACATATATTCTATATAAGATTTTTGGGAATTTTAAAAGATATTTTTGAAAAAACGCGCGCCTTGTATGCCGTCAAATACGGTCATTATTAGGGTACCTCGCTTGTTGCAATTGATAGCGAGTGCGCCTTATATGCCGTCAAATATGATCATTATTTAGGGTACCTCACTTGGTGCAATTGATAGTGAGTATGCCTTACATGCCATCAAATAGGGTCATTATTAGGGTACCTCGCTTGGTGCAATTGATAGCGAGTGCACCTTATATGCCGTCAAATACGGTCATTATTAGGGTACCTCGCTTGTTACAATTGATAGCGAGTGCGCCTTATATGCCGTCAAATATGATCATTATTTAGGGTACCTCACTTGGTGCAATTGATAGTGAGTATGCCTTACATGCCATCAAATAGGGTCATTATTAGGGTACCTCGCTTGTTGCAATTGATAGCGAGTGCGCCTTATATGCCGTCAAATATGATCATTATTTAGGGTACCTCACTTGGTGCAATTGATAGTGAATATGCCTTACATGCCATCAAATAGGGTCATTATTAGGGTACCTCGCTTGGTGCAATTGATAGCGAGTGCGCCTTATATGCCGTCAAATAGAGTCATTATTAGGGTACCTCGCTTGTTGCAATTGATAGCGAGTGCGCCTTATATGCCGTCAAATATGATCATTATTTAGGGTACCTCACTTGGTGCAATTGATAGTGAATATGCCTTACATGCCATCAAATAGGGTCATTATTAGGGTACCTCGCTTGGTGCAATTGATAGCGAGTGCGCCTTATAATACCATCAAATAGGGTCATTATTAGAGTACCTCGCAGGGTGCAATTGATAGCGAGTTAGTTTCGTAGACCTTTGTAAGTTCGATTCTCGTTGGATGTACCGCACTTCTGGTTTTGTGCTAAACTAAGCAGAGCTGAAATAATGATCAACAACCTGTAGTGTATCCTTTTTACTAATAACTTCATTCACTCTGAGGCACAGCGATGATTCAGTTCAAAGATTTTGCGAGTAACATACATAATGAAAACCGAGGTCACGCTTCAAATAAACGGTCATTTTTGTTACAGGATCAAATATAAATACGATCATGGGAAAAAGTGGTGTTCAATCTAAATCGAGAAAATCCTCTTGAACAAAAATCTTGACCCATCATTTCGAACAATCAACTTGACCTTTCATCTTGTCCAACATTTTGTCTCATCATTTTGACCAATTACTTTGACCAATCAACTTGACTGTTCGTATTGTCTCATCATCTTAAAAATAATCTTCGCTCATCATTTTGACAAATCTTCTTGAACAATCATTTTGACCTCTTTATGGACAAACAAAGGTGACCCTTTATTTTAACACATCATCTTGACTCATCATTTTGAATAATCAATCTGACTTTTCATCGTGATCCCTCAACTTGACCCATCATCTCGACAATCATCTTGACTCATCATTTTAAATATCGTTTTGACCTATCATCTTGAGCCATCTTCTTGATCTATCATTTAGACTACTCAACTTTACAAATACGAGGTGCCTTCAATAAGTCTCTTTTCTTTAATCAATATCATTTTTATAAGATAAAAGGACATTCCCTGATTTAAATACTAACATTATTTGGTTTTCACACTAATATTCCAGCCAAATCTTGCAAAACGAGGAATTTTCAGTATGTCTTTGTCTACGATCTTTGATTCCAAACGCTCAAAAAACCGTTGAACTATTTGATCTAATTCTTTGTATGAGTACTTAATAGGTTCATACACAACTTCGGTAAGTGAGATTTTTTAATATTTTAAGAAAAGTGAAAAATCAACCTACCCTAATATATATATATATATATATATATATATATAATGAATAGGTCCACGAAGAGATTTGTATTTTTAGGATTTATTTATGTTTTTTGTTCTTACATACGTGTATGTTTCGAGCTTGATGCTTTCGTCAGGGAACGTGTATGGCACAAGTCCCCGTTAATGGGGTATTCAATGCGACTTGAACTCATTTGTGTTTGTAGTTTGAATGGTTTTCCATGTTCTCTGATGAAAGTATCAAGCTGGAAACATACATGTATGTAAGAACAAAATAAATAAATAAATTCTAAAAAATAAACATCTATTCGTGGACCAACTCACTTAAAAATAATTTTATTCTCTCTTTGGACCTACAACAAAAAATTATACGACCTTTTCATCTTGACCCATCATCTTGACTCATCATTTTAGAAATCGTTTTGACCTATGATCTCGAGCCATCTTCTGGACCTATCATTTAGACGACTCAATTTTACAATTACATCCAACCTTTTCATCTTGACCCATCATCTTGACTCGTCATTTTAGAAATCGTTTTGACCTATGATCTCGAGCCATCTTCTGGACCTATCATTTAGACGACTCAATTTTACAATTACATCCAACTTTTTCATCTTGACCCATTATCTTGACTCATCATTTTAGAAATCGTTTTGACCTATGATCTCGAGCCATCTTCTGGACCTATCATTTAGACGACTCAATTTTACAATTACATCCAACCTTTTCATCTTGACCCATCATCTTGACTCATCATTTTAGAAATCGTTTTGACCTATGATCTCGAGCCATCTTCTGGACCTATCATTTAGACGACTCAATTTTACAATTACATCCAACCTTTTCATCTTGACCCATCATCTTGACTCGTCATTTTAGAAATCGTTTTGACCTATGATCTCGAGCCATCTTCTGGACCTATCATTTAGACGACTCAATTTTACAATTACATCCAACCTTTTCATCTTGACCCATCATCTTGACTCATCATTTTAGAAATCGTTTTGACCTATGATCTCGAGCCATCTTCTGGACCTATCATTTAGACGACTCAATTTTACAATTACATCCAACCTTTTCATCTTGACCCATCATCTTGACTCGTCATTTTAGAAATCGTTTTGACCTATGATCTCGAGCCATCTTCTGGACCTATCATTTAGACGACTCAATTTTACAATTACATCCAACCTTTTCATCTTGACCCATCATCTTGACTCGTCATTTTAGAAATCGTTTTGACCTATGATCTCGAGCCATCTTCTGGACCTATCATTTAGACGACTCAATTTTACAATTACATCCAACCTTTTCATCTTGACCCATCATCTTGACTCATCATTTTAGAAATCGTTTTGACCTATGATCTCGAGCCATCTTCTGGACCTATCATTTAGACGACTCAATTTTACAATTACATCCAACCTTTTCATCTTGACCCATCATCTTGACTCATCATTTTAGAAATCGTTTTGACCTATGATCTCGAGCCATCTTCTGGACCTATCATTTAGACGACTCAATTTTACAATTACATCCAACCTTTTCATCTTGACCCATCATCTTGACTCATCATTTTAGAAATCGTTTTGACCTATGATCTCGAGCCATCTTCTGGACCTATCATTTAGACGACTCAATTTTACAATTACATCCAACCTTTTCATCTTGACCCATCATCTTGACTCGTCATTTTAGAAATCGTTTTGACCTATGATCTCGAGCCATCTTCTGGGCCTATCATTTAGACGACTCAATTTTACAATTACATCCAACCTTTTCATCTTGACCCATCATCTTGACTCATCATTTTAGAAATCGTTTTGACCTATGATCTCGAGCCATCTTCTGGACCTATCATTTAGACGACTCAATTTTACAATTACATCCAACCTTTTCATCTTGACCCATCATCTTGACTCGTCATTTTAGAAATCGTTTTGACCTATGATCTCGAGCCATCTTCTGGACCTATCATTTAGACGACTCAATTTTACAATTACATCCAACCTTTTCATCTTGACTCGTCATTTTATTTAATTCGAGGCCGCTCTCTAACACTTTAAAAAAATCGCTTTGATCAATCATCTTGGAGTGTAACATTGAAATATTCTTTAATTTTGACAAATCATTTTGAGCCATTATTCTGAGCATTGATCTTAACCAATTTTCTTGACAATTAATCTTGCAAATAATCTGAACTCAAAATTTTCTTCTATCATCTTCAATATCCTTTGGATAATACCAAATAGTTACCAGTGGTGAGGCTCCAGTTCTGGATCTCTGGGAACTCTAGAGTGCTCCTTCATTGCTATTATTCCCGGAAGTACTCTTTTACGGAGTGGTAATACCTGTTAGGGTTTTAACAATAGGTCAAATATATCTGTTTGAAAATTATTAGGATCAAATAGAAATATTTAGAAACCATATAACTGTGCTAAAAGATGGTTATTTTTTATGAATATGTTGTATCGTCGTGGTAAATGATACACAGAGAAGAATGAGTGCTTAATATATTTATTCAGCACCGGTATCCGGTGCTAACGGATATATACAAAAAGACACAGTACAATAAGTTACAATTAATAATACAACTTACAAGGAATAGAGAAGGGTCGAAATGCTGCATCGCCAAACGAAGTAAGATCAGCCCCAATATTTATCAGCTTAACATCAACTTATTAATCAACGGTATTTGTCGGCCGTCCTACCAACCAGACGAGTGTGGCACAAGGTCTTTTTTAAGTTGGGTCTTTTTTTCTTGACAATTACTTGGTCTGGTTGTCTGGCCGAGATTAGATGATCCGTTTGTATCTCAAAATCCCAGAGAATTTTGTGCGTCTCATTCTGAATTCTACATGTACCACTTGTTCGTGTGGTCAAATTTCAAATCCTAGTGGATTAGCTTCCCCACCCAGTCATGGCTTATATTTTTTGCGCTAATTTACTGCATTCGCCTATTATATAATTGATCGTTTCGTTTGAACCACAGGATAACCTACCCTTGCTATTTTGTTGCGTCTTATCTATTTTTGCTTTAACGTATTTTGTCCTTATGTTTAGTGCTACTGTTAGAAGAGATTCAGTTTCTCTCTTGAGGTTTCCTTTTTTCAGCCATGTCTAAGTTTTCTTGCATGAAATTTCGCTCGTTTGTCGCCTGAAATGTCTATACAGTTTTAATTATTATTTTACTCCTTTGAGAGTTTTTCACACCAACGTTGGCTGGTATTTTTTTTTTTTTCAGGCGTTTAATTGACAGTAATTCTCCTCAAGTGTCCAAGGACTCTTCTTATTATTCTTGCCGATTTTGACAATGCTGTTGTCTGAATGGTCTCCACTTGTCTTCTTAATTCCAAGTCTTACAGTTCCTTTAGCCTTTGAGAACCGTCGTGAGTGCGCCAATTACGACTGGTATCACCGTCACTCTCATGTTCTATAACAACAAAAATACCTTTTTCATGTTCCATATTTGTTGTTGTTATTGATGTTCTCAGGCAAATCGAGGTATTCGTCCCTCTTTTCGCTTTCTCTTGATTTTATTCTTTGGTCCTCCGAGACGGCAAAGATTCAGTCATTTTCTGAAGGTTTCCCTTTCTTATCCATGTCCTTCTTGTGTGTGATTTTGTATGTTTGTTGCTTGAAATATCCATTACTGTTATTATCATTATTATTAATATTATCATTTTCTTGAAACTATATGATTGCTGCCCCCCCCCAAAAAAAAGACTGGCACCTGTATTAAATAAGGATCAATATCCCGGATACCCCGTAAAATCAACCATCCAACCATCATTTTAACACATCATCTGGAACAATATTATAGAAATATCTTTTATCCATTATTATTATTATTATTGCGAAGTTTTCACACCAGGGTTAGCCGTTGGTCTTTTATTGGAGACTGAGTGACAACAAGTCTCCTCAGGTCTTCAGGACTCTTCTCAGTAGCCTATCTCAACAATGATGTAGTAGATTGTTTCGATTTTATCACTGATCTTCAATCCCTCCTGTTCCTTCACCAGGCTCCTGGCATCTGTTTATTATTATTACTAAAATTAGTATAATATCATTGTTATTACTATTATGTTTATTAATCTTGCTATACTACTGATATTATTATTGCTAATTCCTTTTCGAGTTTTTTACACCAGCGTTAGCCGATGGTTTCTCTCTGAAGTTTGAGTAACAGCAAGTCTCCTTAAGTTTCCAGAACTTTTCTCAATATTCTGGCTGATCTTAATCATGCAGTAGTTTGGATGGTCTCCACTCGTCCTCTTATTTCCAAGTCCTCCATTTCCCTGTACCAATCCTTTGGTACCGAGTGCACTAATTACAATTGATTATCACCGTAACTCTCATGTTCCACAGGGTTTTCCATTCCCTAACAAGGTGCTGGTACTTATCCTTCTTTTCGCTTTCTTTCAATTTTGTATCTGAAAATCCCAGAGGAGTTTGTGCATCGCATTGTCCAGGACAGATTCTGGATTGTGCATATACCATTTTTGCGTATGGCCAAATTTCAATTTCTTGTATTATCAAACACTGTCGTTATATTTACAAACATTATCATATTACTCCTTGTGGGTTTTTTTCACACCAACGTTAGCTGATGGTCTTTCACTGGAGTTTGAGTGACAGCAAGTCTCCTCAAGTCTCCAGGACTCTTCTCAGTATTTTAGCCGATCTTAGCAATGCTGTTGTCTGGATGGTCTCGTTTCTTTCTCTGGTTTCCCTTCCTCAATTTTTTTTCAAACTTTTGGAAAGCGTTCCAAGTGCCCCAGTTACAACTAGTATCACCGTCACCTACGTGTTCCACATTTTTTTTTGTTTTTTGTTGTTTTTTTTTACTCTGTCTATATTTTCGCCTTCTATTGTCCACCGTAACGGTAAAATCCACTAGATGGCAAATTCTTTTCTTCTTGTTAATAAACATCCAGTCTGGTCTTCTAATCCATTTGTATCTTAAAATTCCAGAGAATTTTATGCATCTGATTCTCTTCGATTGATTCTGGTTTGGGTAAGCACCATTTGGTAGTTTGGTAAAATTTTAATCTCTTGCACAATTCCCAATGGACATTATCATTATTATTTTACTCTTTTAAGAGTTTTTCACACCAGCGTTAGCTGATAGTTTTCCACTGGAGTTTGAGCGACATCAAGTTTCCTCATGTCTCCAGGACTCTCCTCAGTATACTGACCGATCCTAGTAATGCTGTAGTTAGGATGGTCTTTCCCTCGTCCTCTTATTTCTAAGTCCCTCAGTCCCTGTACCAATCCTTTGATGACTGTACCTAGCGCTCCAATTACAGATGGTATCACCGTCTCCTTCATGCACCATAGTTTTTTTTTTGTTCTCTTGCAAGGTCTCGGTATTTATCTCTCTTTTCGCTTTCATTCAGTTTTATTCTGTGGTCAGCCGGGACGGCAAAATCCACTATTCGAGAGGTTCTCCTTTTTTTTGTTGATTATCACAAGATCTGGTCGTCTGGCCGAGATTAGGTCATGTTTGTATCATAAAATCCCAAAGAATTTTGTGCGTCCCATTTCTTAGGATGGATTCTGGGTTGTTATTATTATTATTACTATTATTATTTACTCCTTTAGAGTTTTTCACATCAGTGTTAGCTGATGGCTTTTCACTGGAGTTTGAGTGACAGCAAGTCTCCAGGACTCGTCTCAGGATTCTGGCCGTTCTCAGTCTCTACCCGTTCGCCAACTTTCAAGTCCTCCAGCTCTTTTAATAATCCTTTAGTTATTGTGCCAAAAGCACCAATCACAATTGGTACAATTGTTACGTTCATGTTCCACAGCTTTTTCAATTCTCTTGCAAGGTCGAGGTACTTATCCTTCTTTTCACATTCCTTCAGATTTATTCTGTGGTCCGCCGGGACAGCAAAGTCGACAAGTTTTGCAAATTCTCTTTTTTTTTTTTTTTTGTTGATTATTATAAGGTCTGGTCTTCTGGCCGGGATTAGGTGATCCGTTTGTATGTTAAAGTCCCATGGGAGTTTATGCTTGTCATTTTCTAGGACAGGTGCTGGGTTGTGCATATACCATTTGTTAGTATGGTCAAATTTAAATTTCTATCATTATTATTATTATTATTATTATTTGATTGTTGGTTTATCTCTTTGCTATGCCTCCTTCGGCATACTCGCTTTTGTGGGGTTTGAAGGTCCTAAATCGCCACACTTTCTACTATCTTCTCACATCAACCTTAAAAAAAAGAATCTGTGCATATAACATATACACGATTATACAATATCTTTGTACCGATCAAGTCCTGTCAAGTAATAATCTTAATAATGCTGTAGACTGGATGGTCTCCACTCGTCCTCTTATTTCCAAGTCCTCCAGTCCTTGTACCAATCCTTTGGTACCGAGTGAACTGGCCGGGATTAGGTGATCTGTTTGTATGAGACCATCCTAACTACAGCATTCGATAGTTTCCAAAAATGTCTTCCTAAATTCTTTTTCTACTATTTTTTAAAAACCCTCCAAATTAATTTAAAATTCTTCATTCTATTGTTGTTTTTGATCTGATTTGACAATTTGTTCTCAAAATTCATTACTCTTTTCTCAAAAATATCAAAATGATTAATAGAATTAAGTTTTTGAAATCTCTCGGGACAGTAAATTTCTAATTCGAGGATAAATATTTTTGAACTAGTAAAGTAAAGTTGGCGACCTTAGTCGAGAGTGACTCGAAGGCCCCTTTTTCAATAGCTACAACATCGAAGTGTTGAGGAAGGCATTACTCAATTCCCTGGATTGCCCCACTTTACCCTTGACCCATACCTTATAACATTGAGTGTTATATAACATCAAGTACCATTTTTTGGTATGACTCGACCTGAGATTGAACCCCGGTCTCCAGGACCATGTGCGAACACTCTACTCATTCGGCCAATAAGCAGCCCACTTGGAAGAGTGTTCGGCAATAGCCTGAGAGACCGAGGTTCAATCCCAGACACAAAAAATGGTACTTGGTGCAGCTTTACTTAACAGTCAGCATTATAAGGTAAGGATAAAGAGTAAAGTGGAGCAATCGAGGGAAAGGAGTAGCGCCCTCTCCTACAACCTCGGTGTAGTAGTTATTGAAAATGGAGCCTTCGGGTCCCCTTCGACTACGATCGATTTTTGAATAGTCTCCCATAATCTTTAATTTCATCTAATTATTTCGAAAGTTTCAATTAAATCACTTTTCATTCTTCTTTCAAATAAATCTTTACTGAGCAGTTTCATCTGTCATTTTGACCCACAAACTTGACCAGTCATCTTGAAAATAGCTTTGTCACATCTTCCCTATCCCAAATCTTTCCTCACTACCTTGACCAACTGGACAGACCATAATCTTTTCCCTCTCAGTTTGCAGTTGATCTATAGATTTTACTCTACCACTAAGATCATGTGGTAATTTACTAAGCTTTTTGCTTAGATGTGGCACAAGGCCATACGAAAGGGGCACCCAATTAGACTCGAGCTCACTCGCGTAGGTTTGCTAGTCGAGCTTGCTAACCATTACACCACCAAAGGCGCCTTACCACTAAGATCATGTGACCCACTACTACGTGAGAAGATGGGCATCTACAAGTTAACTCTTCTTGGCCACTAAATTTCCAGTTCAGTTTAGTACTCAGGGGCCTCATCTGCTCAAGTGAACAATAAAACGGTCTTTGAACAAAATACCTGATCATTTAACTGAGTAGTATCTCATACCCTTGTCTTTGTTCGACATAAAACCATAAACGCGATACACCGAATGATTGGAGTATTTGATCTATTTGCTAAACGGCATATCAACTCCTTATGGGTTATTCAATGCCGAAATTTGATTCATTTGTAATTGTTCGATTGAAATCATAACTGAATTTTCAATGTTCCATCGCATTTCTAAAAAAACACATTTTTCTGTCATTTGTTTGTTATTATAATATTCTGTCAGAATGGTTTAGAATGTATCCCCCTGCTGAGAGGTAAGACCCCCCCCCCCAAAAAAAAGAGGAGCTCTGCGGAGTGTGGAGTACTCTTTTATTGCTATTAATCCCAAGTCGATTCTGTTCCGGAGGGTAGTTCTTAAATAGATATGTTTGAAAATTATTCATATTCGAAAGGAACGGATACAAAAGAAATTTTAAAGAAGCATCTACACATCTAGTTCAGAACTATCCAAGATTACTTGCCCGAAAGTGAACATAATAGCGCGACTGGAGTACGAACTCGCTTACTACGATTCCGCAGCCCATCGATTTAACCATTACACCACGAGGACAACCCCTTACTGAGTGGAGGAAATATACTTCAATAAATCCCAAGAAAATGTTTTCAATTTTTACAAAAATACTCGTTAAAAAAACAAAACACTTGAGGGAAAAAATGAATAACGAAAGTTGGAAAAACAAGAATTTTGATAATATTCGAAAGTTTAATTCCACGGATTTAAGATAAAATAGGGTTTCTGGTGATTAAAAAGAAATGAAAAAGACAATAAGATAAAAAATAAAATAGATAAATGCAAAAATAAGTTTCCTTGTAGGCCTCAGAGAGGAAGCGAAATCGGCGCATAACAAAAAGAGAGGCTTCTTGGAATTAAAGAAAAACTCAGCCAGTTACCTTGAGACATCTCGAATGGACAGTTTCCGTGATTGACGGATTTTAACTGTATGTCAACCCGTGTAGGGTTGCTTTACGCCAAGAAATTTGAGAATTGCGTACATAATACGTTTATATTGACATTTTCGTTGTTTCTACAGAGATTTTTGCGCACAGTTATATGATAGCAAGTATTCCTATCAAATACAAATAATTTACCCACAGTTGTTTTGTTTCAAGTATTCCAATCAAATATAGATAATTTACCCACACTTGTTTTGTTTCAAGTATTCTCATCCAATACAAATAATTTACCCACAGTTATTTTGTTTCAAGTATTCTTATCCAATATAAATAATGTGCCCACTGTTGTTTTGTTTCAAGTATTCCTATCAAATATAGATAATTTACCCACATTGGTTTTGTTTCAAGTATTCCTATCAAATATAAATAATTTGCCGTCATTTTTTTTGTTTTAAGTATTCCTATCAAATACAAATAATTTGTTCCCAGTTGTATGGTTTCAAGTATTCCTGTCGAATACTTATAATTTGCCCTCAATTGTTTTGTTTCAAGTATTCCTATCGTATATCGTTTCAACTAATAATAATAATCTCTAGTAAACAAATATAGCTTGAAATAACTATTCCTAATACAAATAATTTACAGTTATATAGCTTCAAATATTGCTATCGAATACAAATAATTTTAAAACAGGTCTATTTTAGCCATAGATGGAACCATAACAGGTACATAGTGGACCAGGGGGTAATGGCAGTGAAGAGTTAATCTACACTAATCAGCTCTCCAAAACTGGAGCATCATCATCAAATCCAATTTAGTGTAATACAATGGACTCCCCTTTATTAGTTGGGACAAATTCCGCTTCAGAGGATACGATCATAGTATTCTAAGCTCCTCTTCTGGGAATACAGTCATCGCATTGGAAACTCCTGTTCTGAAGATACACTCATCATATTCTAATCTACATTTCTGTGGATACATTCATCGTACTCTCAGCTCCTCTTCTGGGGATAGAATCAACATATTCTAAGTTCCTCTTCAGGGGATACAATTAACATATTCTAATTTACCCATCTGGTGATACAATCATCGTATTCTGAGCTCCTCTTCTTGGGAAAGAATCATCGTATTCTGAGCTCCTCTTCGGGGGACAGAATCATCGTATTCTGAGCTCCTCTTCTGGGGAAAGAATCATCGTATTCTGAGCTCCTCTTCTGGGGAAAGAGCCATCGTATTCTGAGCTCCTCTTCTGGGGATACAATCATTGTATTCTGAGCTCCTCTTCTGGGGAAAGAATCATCGTATTCTGACCTCCTCTTCTGGGGAAAGAATCATCGTATTCTGAGCTCCTCTTCTGGGGATACAATCATCGTATTCTGAGCTCCTCTTCTGGAGAAAGAATCATCGTATTCTGAGCTCCTCTTCTGGGAAAGAATCATCGTATTCTGAGCTCCTCTTCTGGAGAAAGAATCATCGTATTCTGAGCTCCTCTTCTGGGGATACAGTCATCGTATTCTGAGCTCCTGTTCTGGGGATACAATCATCGTATTCTGAGCTCCTCTTCTGGGGATACAATCATCGTATTCTAAGCACAAGTCAGGGTACAAGTTTCTTGATCTGGTAAGTGATCAAATGATTGTTAAATCATTCCATTCAACAAATATCCACATTTTGAATTCTGAGCACAGGTGTGTATTTAAATAAAAATCTGTTTATTATTAGCAAAGATTTTAGGGATTGCACAAATATTTGAGGGGAAGGTCCTACGGCGTAGTGGCTAACGCACAAGAGTGCGATATGATAGTATACGTTTTCGAACTAAAGTTGAACAATTATGGTCACTTTTGGACTAATACCCCTGGGGAAGTTAAAAATCGCCAATTCCCCAGCAATGGCTTAAATAGTATCTCGTTCTTTTGCAAGAATTACTTTGATATTAATACTATGTAGGCCATACTGATTTTACAAGTACATAGATATACAGTCTGTTGGAGGATTATATAAAATTATATGTCTTCAAACTGTCTCCACACGTTCATTATTCTTTTTTTTTCTTCTTTTTTTTCTTTCTTTTTTTTTTTTTTTTTTTTTTTTTTGATGATTCGGACCCCTCCTCTGGGGAGACAATCATTATATTTTAAGCAAGATCTGGTAAGTGTTCAAATGTTTGGTATGACATTTAATCCAACAAGTATCTACATTTTCTACATTTTGAACGATTATCTCTTAGATCAAAGTTATATATATAAGAATTTAAAGAAACTATTTTTGATCCCGTGTAATAGATTTATATGTTAACAAATTATTTGGTATCACTAATAAATCATTTGCTGAAAGATTTTTGAAAATGATCTTAACCAAACAGTTTCATCCATAATCTTGACCGACAAACTTGACCTATTATCTTGAAAGCAGTCTTGTTAAGGGAAAATAAACCTGTTTAAAAATTATTAATATTAGATTGGTATTCCTAAAACCATATACTTGTGTGCAAATAATGTGCATGAAATATTAATAACTATTTGAAACCATATGAATGAGAAAGAAATAATCGTCTAAGAACTTGACCAATGGTTGTCTATCGTCGATGATAAGAACTAGGCCTATGGTTGCTTAGCGTCTGTTCTAAGAAGTACGCTAATGGTCACCAATCATCAAGGCTAAGAACTACCGCAATGGTTGCTAATCATCAAGGCTAAGAACAAAGCAAATAGTTGCCGGTCGTCGAGGCTAAGGACTATGTCAATGGGTGATTGTTGTCGAATCTCATAACTACAGCAATTAACAACTCTCATTGAGGCTAAAAACTACGCCAATGATTGCATACCGTCGAAACAAAGAACTACGCCAACCGGTGCCTATTTTTGAGGCAAATATCTAGTCAATGGCGTCTTATCCTCGAGAACTAACCAATGGGGTCCTATTGTTAAAGCGAAGAACTATAGACGCCAATGGGTGTCAATCTTCGAGGCTAAGAACTGCACCAATATGCGATTATTGTGGAGGAAAAGAACTAAGCCAATATGCGATTATTTTCAAGGTAAAGAACAACGCCTATTGCTACTTATTGTCGAGACAAAAGACAATGCTAATTGTTTTCAATAGTATAGGCAAAGAAGGACGCCAATGCGTGCCTATTGTTGAGGCAAAGAAAAACGTCAATTGCTGCCTCTGGTTGAGGCAAAGCACAACGCAAATGAGCGTCTTAAGTCGAGACAATGAATAATGTCAATTGATTCCAATTGTCCAGGGAAAGAAAAGCACCAATACGTGCCAATCGTCGAGGAAAAAAGTAACACTAATAGGCGCCAATTATCGAGACAAAGAACAGCGCCAATGGCTGCATATTGTCGGAGCAAAGAATTACGCCAGTTATTGCCTATTGTCGAAGCAAAAGAAAAAAAATAGAACAAAAAAAAAAAATCAACGCCAGTTGGTGCCTATTGTCGAGACAAAGAATAACGCCAATAGGCACCTATTGACAAGGCAAAGAACAATACCAGTGCATGCCTATCATCGAGGCAAAAAGCAATGCTCTTAGGTGCCTTTTTTCAGACAAAAAACGCCAATTTGTGCCAATTTGCGTACCAATTGTCAATAAAATTAACAACGCCAATTGGTGCCTATTGTCTATTGACAAGGCACAGAGCAATACCAATGTGCCCTTATTGTTTACGTAAAGAAAAACGCCAATGGATGCCAACTGTCAAAACAAAAAATAACGCCAATTGGCGCCTAGTGTCGAGGTTATAAACAATGTCAATTGGCGTGCCTAGTGTCGAGGTAAAGAGCAATGCCAATTGGTGCGAATTGTCGAGGCAAAAATAACGCTAATAGGTGCTTATTATCGAAGTTGAAAATAGCGCCAGTGGGCCAAGAACTACAGCAATGGTTGCCAATCGTTGAGGTTCAGAACTTTGCCAAGGGATGTTTATAGTCGCAGTGAAGACCTATGCTAAAAGTACCTATCGTCAAGGCTAATAATAGTCTAATAGATGCTCATTGTCGACACTAAAAACTATGCCAAGGTTGCCCATCGTGGATTGTAAGAACTACGCCAATAGGCGCCTATCTTCTAAGCTCAGAACTACGCCACTGTGCACCAATCGTCGATGCTAAGAACTACCTCAATGGTCGCCTATGGCCGAGACTAAGAACCATGCCAATTGTTGAGGCTGAGAATTCAACCAATGGTTGCCTATCGTAAAGACAAAGCTCTATGCCCATGGGTTCCTATCAGAGAGGTTATGAACTGCACCAATGGATACGTATCGTCAAGGCAAAGAACTACGCTAATGGACTCTTATCATAGAGTATAAGAATTACTCTATGTTAATAAGTGAGTGCCTGTCATAGACTGATGACTTGACTTGTAGTCTTGTGGGGTTTGAGGCTGCTAAAGGTCACGAGGCAAAGGGCAAGGCTGTGTTGCCGTTCGATATCTGACTCCATATTTTGGTTATTTTATTTTACCCCCAAGTTGGTTAGTTGGTGTAACACCTTACCCAAGAAAGTCCCAAAAAGAATTATACAAAAGAAAAGACAGAAACAGATAAGAGACGAAGACGTTTCTTTAATACATTCCTTTATTTACTGGTTTCAACAACCATTCCGTGGATGAGGGAGTTTTTCCTGAATACATTGAAATGGTTGAATCCTCCAGTTAAGGGGTCAAAAATATGTTAATCGTTTCCATGTATGTATGTGTCCGCATTTGGTATTTCGGGCTTTCATAAGGGTTAGTTTCCTTTTGGAAGTTTGTCAAAGTCCGGTAAGGGTTAGTTTATAGTTCAGTTGTGGGTCTTGTATATTTCAGCATAATGCTGACTGAGAGAGAGCTACTACTGGGTAAAAGGGTCTAGCCAACGCTACGTCCAAAGACGTATGCGTGGTGCCCAGACACATCAGCAACGATGTTATCAGAACGCTGGTCACTGCCTGAAAGAGAAGGAAAGTCTCGTCCCCTTTGTCAAGAGGAATGCCTTTTTTTCTTTTACGTATGCGTCATCTCTCTTTCCTGTTAGGGACCTCTGGGAGTTTCTGCAAATTTAATAGTTTTCTTTTTTTTTAAATTTAATTTTAAACTTTTTTATTAATTTATTCGTTCCCTACAGTCTCTCTTTTGACTGTGAATAATAATCAATCATCAGTTAATACCTAGAGTGAGTATCAAATATTTCCTTACATTATAGAATCACTTATCCTAGTAAAGATGCTTGATATATACAGCACGCCTCATATCTATTTGAACAAACAGACAATTGGCTTCTAATTGTAGAACTTTTTTTTTTGCAAAAGGAACTAAATCTTTAGTTGATTTTTTTTTTTTTCTCTATCTGACTAAAATCCTATTCAGAATAGATAAAGGAGATTGTGTAGGCGAACTACAATTACTATTTGGAAGAACCTTCCGCCAGCCATCACTAGGATGCGACTCAAGGTCACTTTTTAAGCGAGGTACAACTAGTTTGAACACAGAGTTTTCCTTCTCTTAGATTGGTTGTCATTCCAAGGTTAAAGATTCTAATCTACACTGGGTACCCGCAGCTTGGAGGAGAATAGTTGGATTTATGCCCTTCTCAAAGGTATTAGCACTGTGGGAAATGCAAAAAGCCTCGTCCAGGATTTGAACTCGGCCGCAGAGTTCATTTCCTACAACGATAACCGTTTCGTTTAGAGCACTACACAGGAGTTGCCCAAGTGAATTAATTGGAATTCATCCATAACTTAAAAGTATGAATGATATCTGATATCTTCGGAAAGTAAGCAAAAAAAAACAGATTATGTGCTTATTCAAATATATATGAGCTTTTTTTCTTTTTCAGACCGTTATGACTATTAATCTTTCCATAGGGTATTGCTCATAAATATTTGAATAAACACAAAATATGTTTTTATTATCTAAGATTGCAGGGGTTATATAAGCTGTTGGGGTGGCGTCCAAATTAAATAATGTAAATCTTTCTTTTCAGTTCTTTTAATTATTTTCTGGTTTGGTTTGGTTTCTTTTTTTAATGGCATATCAATTTTTGTGGGTTATTTAAAGCCAACTCCATCTTTGTAATAGAACATCGGTGGTAGTGTTAAACCCATTGCTTGAGATCAGTTTTGATATAAAATCCGTATTTCATTGCTTAAGACTGCTTGACCATTAAGGATTTTTAGCCAGGAGATTTAATTAGACTTACTAGTTTGACAACTCTTCCAAATGTCCTAAAAGGCTGGGTTCGGGCTAGGTCACCTTTGGATGGATGAAGGATCAATGACAAGCATAGCACTAGACTTTCGGGTCTAGTGAAGCTATGACCAGCAAGTGCCGGGAGACTTAGCAAAGGCTAGCATAGTTCACCAAGTGAACCAAGTGATCCGATGACCAGCATTGTCCAGCAGCGCACGAACCTCGGCTCGTGTACGAGACCCCGTGGGAAGCAAGACAAATACCTCAGCAATATGATTTCGTCTTTTCAATCTGGCTGGTCGATTTAGAACAGGATTTTAAGGATAGGAAAAATGATTTTTTTAAACAATTAACAATTCTACTAAATTTTTTTTTAACGAAATTTTGTATTCAGAACTACGAAACATGACTAAGTCCTTTGTTATGTTGACTGCAATAATTTCTTTTTCTTGGGTAACGTTTACCTAATCTAACACTCAATGGACATTTTCTTTTTGTTTGAATACTTAAGAGAATTAGGAGGAGCTCATAGTGTAGCCGTTATCGTCGTAGTAAATGAACACAGCGACCCAATATCAAATCCCGAACGAGGATGTTTACATATCACATATCGTTAATACTCTTAGGAAAGATATGAATCGAACTATTCTCTGTTCAGCTATGGGTAAATAGTAAGACAGACTAGGCTCTTTAATCTTTATATGGCAACCTGTCCGAGAGAAGGAAAACTAAATTCAAACCTGTTTAACTCAGCTTAAAAATTGACCTTGCGTTGTATCCTGGTCGAGACGGGGGGAGGCTTGGGGAAATGTATACTTACCAGAATTACTCGATGCACTTGCGCCTAGATGCCCACTCATTGTCAGATACTTTTGTTGACCGCGTTGAAATCAATATGGTTCGATATACAATCGGTGTTTTTACGAGAAGTGGAGCAACACAAACGTTGCGAGGGTGAAAAACTGACGTACTAGAACCGATTTCGATTACACTCCGAACTAAGGTGTGAGACTGTCTCCCTTTTTTGCGAGTACTTTGTCTGTCTGTCTGTCTGTCTTCGAGTGTACGTTTAAATTTAACGGGTGTCGTACGAAAACACCAAATCCATCTCGGAGTGAGATTTTTTCTTTTCTTTTCTTTTCTTTTTTTTTTTTTTTTTTTAGCCAGCTTAACATAGTCTGACATAAGGTTGCTATTAGCGCTGCATCTCCACTTTTAACTCACGAGCAATAGCTTGCAAGATTAAACCAGTTAGCTAGATGGATAGCTCTCACTCTACGGTAGGCGTCCAAGAAGGTATTTCGAGTATGTTGGAGTTACATAGTGATTGAAAAGTGAACGCATACACTAAATCACCTCCCCACCCACAAACTTATCCATATATTTCCAAATAGTCTAAGATTTGCACACATAAATAGTTTTCCTCAGTAAGTCTACATATGTGAATACAGCTCATGGTACTTGATATGTACGTAGGAGAAACCGTTTTCAAGTCATTTCTAAACACACTGCGTATGTGAGGCTGTGTGCGTATGTGTGTGCATTTGTATGAGTGCATGTATGTATGTTAGTGTGTATGTGTATGTATAAATATGTGTGTGTGTGTGCATATGCATGTGTCCAGGGGGGAGCGTGTGCAGTCACTGAGACAAAGAACAGTCAGCAGAGAGAAGAAGGGAAAGAAAAAGAATGAGTGAATGAATAAAGAATTAAAAAAAAAGGAAAGAATAATTAAAGATTAAAATAAGAAAGAAAGAAAGAAAGAAAGAAAGAAAGAAAGAAAGAACGGAGAATAAGAAAGAAAGGCAAATAGTTCGAATATAGAAAGAGGGAATTAAGCGGGAATAGTGTAGAGGCGTAAGGGTAAAAAAAAAAGAAAGAGTGAAACAAAAAAGAATTCAACAAAAGAAAGAAAGAAAGAAAGAAAGAAAGAAAGAAAGAAGAATAAGAAAGAAAGGCAAATAGTTCGAATATAGAAAGAGGGAATTAAGCGGGAATAGTGTAGAGGCGTAAGGGTAAAAAAAAAAGAAAGAGTGAAACAAAAAAGAATTCAACAGAAGAAAGAAAGAAAGAAAGAAAGAAGAATAAGAAAGAAAGGCAAATAGTTCGAATATAGAAAGAGGGAATTAAGTGGGAATAGTGTAGAGGCGTAAGGGTAAAAAAAAAGAAAGAGTGAAACAAAAAAGAATTCAACAAAAAAAAGAAAGAAAGAAAGAAAGAAGAATAAGAAAGAAAGGCAAATAGTTCGAATATAGAAAGAGGGAATTAAGCGGGTATAGTATAGTGGCGTAAGGGTAAAAAAAAAAAGAAAGAGTGAAACAAAAAAGAATTCAACAGAAGAAAGAAAGAAAGAAAGAAAGAACATGAACCATCGAAAGAAAGAACAAAAAAAAAATGTGGGAAGGTTGAATAAAAGAAAGAAAGAAAGAAAGAATTTACTAATCTCAAAAAAGAGCTCTAAAACGAATCCGAGATTGAGAAAGACCGAGAAAGACAGACAGACAAAGACAGGGAGAGAGAAAGAAAAAACGAGAGTGGGGAAGGAGAAAAGACGAGAGAACAGTGAGTGCAATGACCGAAGAGAAAAATATGTCGCCATCAGCCGAGAAAGACAAAGAAATAACATCGTCAGGGGAGAAGGAAGGAGGAAAGAGTACAAGTTACAAGGCTTATAAAGGGAGGGGTAACGTGGTTAAAGAAGAATATAAAGGGAGGAAGTCGAGTGCCAGGAAGTTTGGTTTTTCAGAGAGTGTTGAACGTGTGTAGACTCTTGTGTCCGTGTGTGCGTTTGTGTGAATGCATGGGGGTGTGTAACATGTTCTCTGTGTACTAACTCTTTCTCTATCTCTCTCGTCCCACTTCTCTCTCTCTCTCTCTCTCTCTTTCTCTCTCTCATGTATGTGTGTGTGTATATATGCATTTGTCAGTATGTGTGCGTGTGTGTGTGTGTGTCTCTCTCTCTGTGAGATGTAATTAAGGACAAAGAGAAAGCAAAGAGGAAAAAGCAACAAAGAACAGTGAAATTATATATATATATATATGTATATATATATGTGTGTGTGTGTGTGTGTGTGTGTGTGTGTGTGTGTGTGCGCGTGTGTGGATGTCAGTGAATAAGATACTTAAAGATGAAAAAAAAAGTCTGTATCTCGATCGAATGAATATTTGTTTTTTGTTTTTTTTAAATCTCCTTCTTGTCAAGGCACTTAATTAAGCTGTGAATATTTACAATGTAGATCGAACATCATACACTAAAAAATTCTAACCCAAAATGCTGGTTTTAACTACGTGTTAGACAACTCAGACTTATTAATCCTTCCTCTCATATATATATATATATATATATATATATA
>CAUZXS010000545.1:85000-128876 GCA_963585895.1 Sepioteuthis lessoniana
GATGGTCAGTCGTTTTGGCTTTATTGTTGTCGACCATTGATAAATGTTGAGAAGGTCGATCACATTGTGGCCGTGTGCCAGATCAAACTCGGCTTAGTGAATCGACAGACCTCTATAATCGTTGTTAGAAAATGTTAGGCACAATAAACTGGGTAGTCAATAAAAACATAATAATTAGTAACTGCCCTGTTACTTCTTCTGCACACACACACACACACACACACACACACACACACACACACACACACACACACACACACACACATATATATAGGTTATTTTCGTTCAAAATTAAATTAGTTTGCTATATTCATGAATATAGAGGGCTCAATATCAGTGATAGAGCATGTATATCAAAGTGAGTTTAGCGGCGCTTGGTGACTGCCAAATTCTCGCCTATACGATCAGCAAAGTATATATAAATATAAATATATATATATATATATATATATATATATATATATATATATATCTTAGTGTATGTATAAAATGTATATATATATAGTTGAGTATGTATATAAATATATATTTACACACACACACACACGCACACACACACACATATATATATATATATATGCAAGTATATGAATATATATATATGCATGTATACAAATAAATACATATGTACACATATATATTTATTATATTATATTTACCCAACCCCTCCGCTCGGGCAGGATATGACACAAGGTCAATTTTTAAGCGAAGTTTAACAGGTTTGAATTCAGAGTTTTCCTTCTCCTAGACTAGTTGCCTCACCAAGGCTGATGAACCTAGTCTGCCCTACTATTTACCCATAGCTGGAGGGAGAATAATTGGGATTCATACCTTTCCCAAGGGTAATAGTTCTATGTGAAATGCGATCACATATATATTTATGTATGTATACAGATATATATATATATATATATATATATATATATATATATATATATATATATATATATATATATATATATATAAGCATAAGTGAGTATGATATAACTATTCATTAGTTATGACACACGGCTGAATGTATATGGCACTCAGTGTAACTCAAATTCATTAATAACGGTTTCTTGGTCTAGGTTGCTAACCATTAGACTGTATATATATATATATATATATAGTCGGGTTCAATCCCATATCGAGTCATACCAAAAACTCAAAAAATGATACTTGATGCTACCTTGCTTAACACTCAGCATTATAAGGTAAGGATCAAGGTAAAGTGTAGCAATGCACTTTGGTGTAGTAGCTATCGAAAAGGGAGCCTTCAGGTCAACCTCGACTACGGTCGCCAACTTTACTTACTTTTATATATATATATATATATATATATATATATATATATATACGTGCGTGTATACATATATGTCTAACTGTATGTGTGTAGGATTATATACAGGTGTACATATATATTGGTGCCTTGTGTAATGTGATGATTAGGAAGGAGACCAATGTTTGTAAATTGTGTACTTATGCTAAGCTGAATTGTTTGAAATGGAACTGTTTTGACATTGTAATTATGTACTTATGCTTAAATGAATTGTTTGAAATAGAAATGTTTATATGTATAAAAAAAAATATTCGGTATTAAATAACCTACAATGATTGATATGCCATAAAACCAAACCAAACCAAACCAAACCAAATCTAACCAAACCATTGCTAATGAGTTTAGTTACCACTAGGTGTTCCATACTTTTGATCCGATGGCAAAATCAGCTTAGCGCGGTAAATGACTATGTACGTGATATATATATATATATAGAAAGAGAGAGTGAGTGAGAGAGAGAGAAATATAATAACACAGAGAGATATAAGGGAGAACAGGAGAGAACATACATACATACATACATACGTACATACACGGATGTGTGGGTGTATAAGTATATATGAGTATGTGTGTGTATGTGCACGCGCGTAGTGGGTAGAGCGTTTGCCAATGGTCCGGTAGATCGGCGTTCAATTCCAAGTCGAGTCATACCAAAGACTCAAAAAATGGCACTTGATGCCGCCTTGCTTAGCACTCAGCATTTTAATGTGCGAATCAAGAGTAAGTGGAACAATCCAGAGAAAGGAGTAGCACTCTCTCCTATATCTCGGTGGTGTAGTAGCTATTGAAAAGGGAGCCTTCTGATTGCCCTCGACAACAGTCAGTCAGAACTAACTATATATATATACATATGCACGCATTGATGAGCAAGGTTGACAATGACAGTTACAACGTTTCACTGTTTAGGCAATAACTGAATTATGACTAAGTGTAACTCTATTAAGCATCGTAACATGCTAGCGTTTGCAACTTGTCAGATTACCTGCCAGTAAGAGGGATCGCAGGGAACAGAGTATTAGAGTTTAGTATTAACCGAACCAACGCGTACCCAGGGTGAAATTCCAATTCGGCTTACCGACTCCAGTCACCATGCCGATAGCCGTTTTACTTCTACACATGCGCACACATGAACATAGACTGTAACTCATCTTTAAGAAGCCAGTGACAACTTTAGACACGGAGACATTCTGACGCATTACAATCTTCTCGTCAACCCGGTCATGACCTATTTTAGTTACCTCCAATCAAGTGATATAAAAAGTCTTCGCTTCATTTTTTTTCTTTTATCGATGGCTGCGCTTCTAAGGCAAAAGAAAAGGGACCTTATTTATCAAGCTTAGCTTGATTGTGGCACAGGGCCACCAGTATGGGGCGCCCAGTGAGCAACGAACACACTATTAATGGTTTGCTTATCCAGCTTACTTATCACTACACTACGTGGGTTGATATTGACCATTGCAGATCAGTTGGTTCGTATACTTGTAAAATCCGCTACGCCGTGAAAGAAAACGAACGGAGCTCTTATACGCGAATACAACGACATTCATGTTTATTAAACTGCAGTATAATTAGTAATAAAGTAAGCCAAGTGTGACACAAGGTCAAAATAATGAAGCGATAAGAGAAAATCGAAGCCAGTGTTTTAATGCATGATCAACAAATTCTGTATGCTAACCATTGCGCTACACCATGTGCACGCATCAAAACTTATATTAACATAATTCTATGCTCGTAGTGCAACGGTTATCGTCATCGAAAATGGACCCGGCAGCCCAAGTTCAAATCCTGAACGAGGTTCAATCCATCATTTCTCTCCTCAGCTATGAGTAAAAAAAAGTAAAACAGAGTGGGACTCTCTAGCCTTGGTTAAGCCACCAGTCTAGGAGAAGGAAAATTCTGATTCCAAACAAGCTGTACTCCGATTAAAAATTGGCCTTGTGTCGCATTCCGCTTGTACCATATCTAAACATATATCTGCAGACCTACTCGCGCGCACACACACTATATATACGGATCAGTAAGTCTGTAACTTGACGAAGTTGTTCGTCGAAATTTTAATCTGAAATTTGTACTGCATAGTGCTCGATCTATTTCATAAATATGAATTGAGCATTAACAGTGAAGGAGATCATGTTGAAAATTAGCTATTTGGTAAAACAAATTCTTTATTCATTATTAGGCGACTAACTTAGTGATGTACGTTACGTATGTACAAACACACGCATATATATATATATATATATGTATATATATATATATATATATATATATATGTGTGTGTGTGTGTGTGTGTGTGTGTGTGTGTGTGTGTGTGTGTGTGTGTGTGTGTTGCTGTGTGTGTGTGTGTGTGTGTGTGTGCGTGTGTGTGTGTGTCCCCCCACCTGAACAGAGTATGCAACGATTTTATGAGAAGAAAAAAAAACAGTAGTGGACGGGGAAGGAATGAGTGTGAGAAAAAGAGGAAGAAATGTTGATAAATACGAGGGAGTGTTGAAGAGAAATGGAATAGCGAAAAGGATTTCAATGAGAGGGGAAAGTGAGTAGGAGTAAGAGGCAGGAAAACAGTTGAGATAAAGAGAAGGAGGAGGTAAAGAACCTTAAGTAGAACGAATAAAGCTTAAAAGAGGGTGGTAAATACGATGACGCAGAGAGAGAAAGCGAAATCTAGAGGGAGAGGTTAATATGAAGAGAAGTTGAGAAGAAGGAAGAGGAATTAGAAAGAGATAGATTGAGCGAGAGAGAGAGAGAGAGAAGGGTGTGGGAAAATAACAAGAATTGAAAGAAGCAATAGCAATCAAGAGAGAGGGTGAAAGAGATAGGGAACAAGAAAATGAGAGAGAAGACGAAGAAGAAAGAGAAGGGGGAAAATATAAAAAGAACCTGAATGAATCAAGTTAATGAGAAGAATGTGAAAAAGACTGAAAGAGAGAGAGTCAAAGAGTGATAGAATAAAATGAAAGAAAGAAAGAAAGAAAGAAAGAGGTAAGAGAAAGGGTGAGAGAGGAGAAATAAACAAAAATATAGTTAATGAGAGGATAGTGGTTAAAAGAGAGTAGAGAAAGAGAGATAGAATGAGAGAGAGAGAGAGAGAGGTGACTGAATGAAAAATTTCGAAAAGGAACAAGAAAGATTTAGTTGGCGAGAGGATAAGGGTTCAAAGAAAGAAAGAAAGAAAGAAAGAAAGAAAGAAAGAAGAGCTGATATTAGCAAAGAAAACGAAGTAAACAAAGGAAAAGAAAGAAAGAAAGAAAGAAAGAAAGAAAATTGGTATAATAGATAGATAAAGAAAGAAAAAAAAGTAGAAAGAAAGAAAGAAACTAGTTGAGTTAAAGACAGGATTGTAGTCGAAAAAGAGTGGAGAAAGAAAGAGAAAGTGAGAGTGTGAGAAAGAAAAAACAGGATCAGAGAGGGGAGAGGGGAAGAAGCGGAGAGAGAGAGAGAGAGAGAGAGAGAGTCAATAAGTGAAAAATGAAACAAGAAGGAAAATGAATTATGTTAGAGGATCATGATCCACAGAAAGAAAGAAAGAAAGAAAGAGAAAAGTGAGTGTATCATAAAAAAATGGAGCTAATGAATTTAATGAGAAGATAGAGAGAGAGCGAGGGAAAGAGAAAAAAAGAAAGAGAGAGAGTGAGAGAGTATGAAGAAAAATAAAAATAAAAATGGAGCCAATCAAGTTAATAAGATGATACTGATCAAAAGTGTGTGTGTATGTGTGTGAGAGAGAGAGAGAGGGGGGGAGAATGAGAGAGAGAGAGAGAGAGAGAGAGAGAAAAGAGTATATAAAAAAAAAGAAAAAGAAAATGGACCCAATTAATGTAGTGAGAATATTAATCAAAAGAAAGAAAAAAGAAAGAAAAAAAGAATGATAGAAAGAAGAAAAAGAAACAGAGAGAGAGGGGGGAAGAGGAGAGAGAGAGAGAGAGAGAGAATGTGAAAAAAAAAAACTGAATGAAAGAGAGGTTGTTGTTATAAAAAGTCAGAAAAAAATATTCCCCCAGAATTAATGATTTCAAGAAAAAGAGTTAAAAGAAAATAATCGACAAAAGAAGGGCTAAAAAAATACTAAAGCGAATGAAAGAGAACACAGACTAAGGAAAAATATATATACATTGAATCAATGTTTCCACAAGCAGTGAAAGACAGGCAAGAGAAAAAAAAGTGAAAAAGAAAAGAAAAAAAAGTAAACGAGAAAAAAAGAAATAATGTGAAATAACGAAAAAAAAAGAATGAGTGTATTTTCAGAGGGAGTGTGCAGTCTAAACATAACCGTCAATCATTGGATGTAGCTGCTGCTGCTGCTGCTTTGGCTGCTGCTGCTGTTTTGGCTGCTGCTGCTTTTGAGCCAGTTGCGGTGATGTCAGCAAAAAAATATGCAGTAGAAAAGGGCGTCTGACTCGGTGAGAGATAGATGGAACAGCCCTTAAATGAAGGGGAGGAGAGAGCATGATTTGTGTGCTAGAAGATCAAGACAAAAAACGGAGGGGGAATTTTTGTGAATTGTGTATTAATACGTGTGTAAGAGAGAGGAGAGGAAAAGAAGAATAAATAAGAGTGAATTAATAAAAAGATAAAAAAAGAAAAAAAAAGAAAGAAAATATAGAAAAAGGAGAGCGGGGAATGAGTAATGACACATACATGAAAGGAGAGTTCGTATGGAGAATAAAGAGGTGGAAAGAAAGGAAAAGAGTAAGAAAGAAAAAAGATAGATAGATTGATAGATAGATAGATAAAGAGAAAAGGTAGCGAAGGAAAAAGAGTGAAAAAGGTTTGTTAATAAGGTGACCTACTTTCTTCTTTTTTTTTTCTTTTCTTTTTTCTAATAATAATGGCGTCGACTGTAATATAAGAAAGAAGATATTAACTATTTCTATTTAGAAATAGAGTAAAAAAAGAAAAAAAAAAAGAATGAGTCGAATTAAATATAGTTTGAAAAAATAAAAGTATATATTTTTTATCATTTTATATTGTGACGACACAAGATTTTTAAAAAATGGTAGTTTCAGAGAAGCCAATATTTTAAAATACAGATATGAACAAAAAAGGGCCAATGAAATTATTAATTTTGTCTCTTACTTTTTCGTACTAAATAACGTGATGTCATTTTGGGAACGAAAACAGTTTTCTCGATTATTAAAAAGACCTAACAATATACAAAAAAGGATTTTACTTGAGACCGTCATTTGTTGCATATACATTATCATTGTACTAAGTTTACAATCAAAGTGGTGATTATATTAAGTATAAAGTTTACGGTGCTTCAGTGTTGATAGAAGTTGAAATTAGGGGTTGAATATTCAACAAATTTTGGGGGTGTTAATTTTCTTCTTTTTTTTCAGTTGGAAACTTTCGCGCAAAAGTAATAATTCCGATGTGATTATTATTATTTTTTTTTCGCAATAATAATGACTAAATTATTGTCAAAAATGACCGAACATTCCAACGTCCATTTTCTTGTCTGGAGGCAATCAGGGCAAGACTTGATTTTACAAGTCTGTTTTAAAGAGAAGGACCTCTTTGTTTCTGCTGTAGGTTGGTAGAAAGGAAATTCACAAAATGACCAACCAAATTGAAGAAGCAAAACGCAGCATCTTTTTTCTTTTCTTTTCTTTTTCGTTTTTTTTTTTTTAATTTGAGGTCAGGGTAACAAGCAGCCAATATTTATTTATTGTAAAGTGTTATAAGCCCGGCGATTCTTCTAACGTGTGTCGTCTTCGAGTTTTTAGGAAGGAGGCAAAAGAGGTGGAAGACGAAATGGAAAAAAAATACTCGGATTCTTTTTCGGGGAAAGAGAAAAATAAACGTGGCGATAGTAGAGAGGGCGAAATAGAGGACAGAAAAATTAAAACACAAGAGGGAGGATGAGATAAACGAATGGGGAAATTGTTTTCGATTGAAGTTAAAAGGGAGAGAGGTGAGTTTGAGTATTGGTGAGATGAGAGAGAGAGAGAGAGAGAGAGAGAGAGAGAGAGAGTCGTTTTAGACAGCGTGAGATTTGTTTTGTTACTGGTGAAGCGAACAGGACATATTGCACACTTTTCTGCTATTGCGTACGATGGAAGCTGGGGTTTTCGTATATGTTGCTATCTCTCTGTCGATGATATTTATGTCTACGTAGGTGTATATATACATAATTATATAGATACGTATCTATACGTATGAGTATACTTGCGTGGAAGAGTGGGTACATGTTTGTTCATTATCTATCTATCTATCTATCTATCTATCTATCTATCTATCTATCTATCTATCTATCTTCGAGTTCTATCTATCTATCTATCTATCTATCTATGTCTGTTCATATCTATCTATCTATCTATCTATCTATCTATCTATCTATCTATCTATCTTCGAGTTCTATCTATCTATCTATCTATCTAAGTCTGTTCATATCTATCATGCTAGAACGCAAGCCCATCTCCAAGACATTGTAGGGTTTTCTATCCTCCGTGGGTATATACTATATAATCAGTAGAACAAATTATTAGCAGAACTGAAACCTGGTTCATGCTTAAGGCTATGAGCGAGTATATTGGAATTAGGATACATTTCTGTATTATTTGGAAGAGTTTAAAAAACATTAGAAAACTCCAAGTGAACAGAAGTTCTCCTTTTCCCTTTTCACTCTCTCTTCCTTCATCTCACCCCTTCCCAACAACAGACTGCTGAATTATGTGCATATATGTAAAGATGAATGCCAGCATATACGCAAACATATGTATATATGTACACACGACCAACAGCGCATACAGAAACATACTACCACCCAATAGCACACAAATTTAGACACGTATGCACACAACTACCCCCTCTCTTTTCGAACAAAAATTTAACCATATTAATCGGTCTCTTTTTGAAAACCTTCACTCTGTCTGACGAATGCAAAATGCATTAAACCCTGGGTCACAGATACTACCATGTAATGTTCATATATATATATATATATATATATATATTGGACATATGCTATTGAAAATGACAGAAGAATTAGGGTTTAGCTCAATGACCAAAGATGATCAAAAGAAGCTGGATTTAGACTATAGTAACAAACACTTGACTCGGGTACTTTAAATTACTTACAACGGCAGCGACGATATCTTGTTGTCCACAAGAAAAGCGGAATGAAAATATTAAACTTTAAATCTTAGTCATTTTCAATAAGATATGCTTACAAGTGAATCTGCCGTCTAAATACAAGTGATAGATAGATAGATAGATAGATAGATGTGCGTATATAAATAGATATAGATAGATGTGTGTGTATATATATATATATATATATAAGTAAGTAAAGTTGGTGAACGTAGTCGAGGATGACCCGAAGGCTCCTTTTTCAATAGCTACAACATCAAGGTGTAGGCGAGGGTGCTTCTCCTTTCCCTAGATTGCCCCACTTCACCCTTGATCCGTACCTTATAATGCTGAGTGTTAAGGAAGGCGGCACCAAGTACCATTTTTTGAGTCTTTGGTATGACTCGACCTGGGATTGAACTCTGGTTTCCCGGGCTATATATATATATATATAGCTGGTTAGATAGATTGACAGATTTATGTCTATATATATATATATATTAGTTACTAACAATATTTCGGTCTTTTTTCCGTTAAAAAGAAGTAGATAGATAGATAGATAGATAGATAGATAGATGTGTGTAGATAGATAGATAGATTTGTGTGTGTGTGTGTGTGTGTGTGTGTGTGTGTGTGTGTGTGTGTGTGTGTGGTGATTTTAACTAAAGAACAAATTATCATCATTAAAGACATAGCTAATATAAACAATTATTGCAACGTCTAAACACAATATATTCACTATATTCCTTACATATATGCAATCATGGATTACAATGATGTACACACAATATATCATTAACACATCATAACTAATACAAATTATTATTGCAATTTAACACAAAACATATTCCAGCATAAAATACTAATATTGCATAATAATCCATTGTATATAACAATTTTACACGTCTCTTCACCACGATATTTGTTGCCATATGATCGACCACACTCCTTCGTATATTATGCTAACAAATCAAAACTTCATTTCTTCGTAATACAATGATGATGATAATTTGATCCTAAGTTAAAATCAACACCACACACACACACACACACACACACACACACACACACACACACACACACACACACACACAAACACACACACACACACACGCATAAATACAATAAACAGATAATACTACATAGTATATTACAATATAACATGTCTCATCACCTCGATATTTAGAGTGTTCTGACCTACCATACTCCTTCGTCTATTATTCTTACAAATCAAAATTATATTTTCTTCGTAATGCAATGATGATGATAATTTGTTCCTTAGTAGAAATTATCACACACACACACACACACACACACACACACACACACACACACACACACACACACACACACACACACACACACACACACACATATGAATACAAGCAATTTTTATTTGGTCAAACTGTCGCGACTTTGGCTACACATCGCGACTCATATATTCAGGAGACAACCTCAAATTTGCTGCGCGTACACACGCATACTAAATAATACTTATGCGACCACACACAATAATACTCAAATATAATCTACTCAAATACACACATAAAGAGTTGTACCACAATCCTGACGTTCTTTTGACTGAATTTTTCCAGCTAGCCAGATAGATGTGTATATATATATATATATATATATATATATATATATATATATATATATATATATATTAGTTACTAACAATATTTCGTTCTTTCTTCTGTTAAAACAGATCAGAATATAATTAAAATTTTTATTTAAGGTTAAATTTTAATTTTAATTGCAAGATAGTAACATCATATTTATCAGTATTAAAAATCAATTGTCTTCACGAATCTAACAAATTTTTGATACATTTTTAAGATTTAAGTTCACCAAAAGCTGATGACCTTACCCAACTCGAGGTTACGTGAATTAGAAAAAGGTTGTTAAAAATTTCAAATATCTTAAAAGAATTTTGAAATTTAATTAGTTATTGGAAACATCAATAAACTCATTAATGCAAAAAATATTACTGAAATTTTGAATACTAAATCACTTTTTAGGGAATTTAAATCTAAGTAAAAAAGTAAAGTTGGCGACAAGAAGGCTCGTTTTTTAATTGCTACTATACCGAGGTGTAGGAGAGGGTGCTTCTTCTTTTCCTAGATTGCTCCCCTTTACACTTGATCTGTACCTTATAATGCTGAGTGTTAAGCAAGTCGGCATCAAGTACCACTTTTTGAGTCTTTGGTATGACTCGACCCCAGTCTTCCAGGTCGAGTCATACAAAATATTCAAAAAATGGTTCTTGATGCTGTCTTGCTTAGCACTCAGACATATAAGGTGAGGATCAAGGGTAAAGTGGAGCGATCCTGGGAATGGAGTACTGCCCTTCCCTACACCTCGTTGTAGTATCTATTGAAAAGGGAGCCCCCGGGTCACCCTAGATTACAGTCGCCAACTTTACTTTACTTATGATTTGTAAACATAAGTCAACAAAGTTAAATAGTTCTAAGTATTGCAATGTATCATTAACATCAGTCATTTGTTCCTTCATAATTTCAATGATCAAACATATCTATTTCAAACAATTCAATTTGGCATGAATTAAAGTTAAATGGTTCCAAGTATTGCTATGTATCACTAACATTTCAATTAAACATCAGTCATTTCTTTACACAGAGTTAAATGATCAAACAATTCTCTTTCAAACAATTCAATTTAGCATAAGTCTTTTGTTTGCTATCAGTTTAAATGTCAAACAGTTCTATTTGACCCATACATAAAGACCCTTTCAGGTGCTACCAGAGTGAACCTGGGAGTGATGGCAATGAAGGAGTACTCCACATTCCCCAAAGCATTAGTGGAACCTCACCATCAGATAGTTTAGTGTCATATTCAGGACACTCGTTGGAGGGGAGTCTCACCTTTCTGCAGAGATAAAGTCGGTGTATTCCACGCCCCACCCAACTGATTAGGCAGAATTTTTTATTGATTCGTGTTAAAGAATAAAAGACAACAATTAAATAAAAGTATATCTTTAAAATAATAAAGCCACAAAGCTATCGAACCCCAATCTGTAGATAATTTATCTCTCTGTGTACCTAGTTCAAAAGTTTTTTCTAAGTCTCTCAGTAATATTTATAGTCAATATCAATAAAAAAAAAACGTGTGGAGACCCTTGGTATAAACGATTCGTATCTATGACTTAATTACATCCAAATTCAAGGGTTCTTTCTAAATATCTCAGTATTATTTATAGTCAATATCGAGAAAAAACGTGTGGAGACCCTTGGTATAAACGATTATTATCTATGACTTAATTACATCCTAGTTCAAGGGTTCTTTCTAAATATCTCAGTAATATTCACAGTTTATATCATGAAAAAACGTGTGGAGACCCTTGGTATAAACGATTAGTATCTATGACTTAATTACATCCAAATTCAAGGGTTCTTTCTAAATATCTCAGTATTATTTATAGTCAATATCAATAAAAAAAAAAACGTGTGGACACCCTTAGTATAAACGATTCGTATCTATGACTTAATTACATCCTAGTTCAAGGGTTCTTTCTAAATATCTCAGTAATATTCACAGTTTATATCATGAAAAAACGTGTGGAGACCCTTGGTATAAACGATTAGTATCTATGACTTAATTACATCCAAATTCAAGGGTTCTTTCTAAATATCTCAGTATTATTTATAGTCAATATCGAGAAAAAACGTGTGGAGACCCTTGGTATAAACGATTAGTATCTATGACTTAATTACATCCTAGTTCAAGGGTTCTTTCTAAATATCTCAGTATTATTTATAGTCAATATCAAGAAAAAAAACGTGTGGACACCCTTAGTATAAACGACTCGTATCTATGACTTAATTACATCCTAGTTCAAGGGTTCTTTCTAAATATCTCAGTATTATTTATAGTCTATCCCAGGTCGCGTCACACCAAAGACTTTAAAATGGTACTTGATACCTCCTTGCTTAACACTCAGCAAATTTTTTTTTTTTTTTTTTTTTCATCATACAACGTGTGGAAGCACGTGCGATACCCTAGCCTCATCAGCCGCCATCCAGGGTGATAACACAGTTTCGGTAGCTCAAGGCGGTACTGCCACTCCTGGCGCTACCGAGTAGCTTTTGCCACCGGATAGGGTATTTAAAAAAAAACTATGTATACATAAGATCAACTAAAAGCGGATATTATATTAGACGATGGTACTTGATACCTCCTTGCTTAACACTCAGCAATATAAGGTACGTATCAAGTGTAAAGTGGAGAAACCCAGGAAAAGGAGTAGCGCCCTCCCCTACACTTCGGTGTAGTAGCTATTGAAAAGAGAGCCTTCGGGTCGCCCTCGACTACGGTTGCCATATATATCATGAAAAAACATGTGAAGACCCTTGGTATAAACGATTAGTATCTATGACTTAATTACATCCTAGTTCAAGGGTTCTTTCTAAATATCTCAGTATTATTTATAGTCAATATCAATAAAAAAAAAAAAACGTGTGGACACCCTTAGTATAAACGATTCGTATCTATAACTTAATTACATCCAAGTTCAAGGGTTCTTTCTAAATATCTCAGTAATATTATTAGTCAATATCAATAAAAAAAAACGTGTGGACATCCTTAGTATAAACGATTCGTATCTATAACTTAATTACATCCTAGTTCAAGGGTTCTTTCTAAATATCTCAGTATTATTTATAGTCTATCCCAGGTCGCGTCACACCAAAGACTTTAAAATGGTACTTGATACCTTCTTGCTTAACACTCAGCAATATAAGGTACGTATCAAGTGTAAAGTGGAGAAACCCAGGAAAAGGAGTAGCGCCCTCCCCTACACTTCGGTGTAGTAGCTATTGAAAAGAGAGCCTTTGGGTCGCCCTCGACTACGGTTGCCAAATATATCATGAAAAAACATGTTGAGACCCTTGGTATAAACGATTAGTATCTATGACTTAATTACATCCTAGTTCAAGGGTTCTTTCTAAATATCTCAGTATTATTTATAGTCTATCCCAGGTCGCGTCACACCAAAGACTTTAAAATGGTACTTGATACCTCCTTGCTTAACACTCAGCAAATTTTTTTTTTTTTTTTTATCATACAACGTGTGGAAGCACGTGCGATACCCTAGCCTCATCAGCCGCCATCTAGGGTGATAACACAGTTTCGGTAGCTCAAGCGGTACTGCCACTCCTGGCGCTACCGAGCAGCTTTTGCCACCGGATAGGGTATTTAAAAAAAAACTATGTATACATAAGATCAACTAAAAGCGGACATTATATTGGACGATGGTACTTGATACCTCCTTGCTTAACACTCAGCAATATAAGGTACGTATCAAGTGTAAAGTGGAGAAACCCAGGAAAAGGAGTAGCGCCCTCCCCTACACTTCGGTGTAGTAGCTATTGAAAAGAAAGAGTTCGGGTCGCCCTCGACTACTGTTGCCAAATATATCATGAAAAAACATGTGGAGACCCTTGGTATAAAGGATTAATATCTATGACTTAATAACATTCTAGTTCAAGGGTTCTTTCTAAATATATCAGTATTATTCATCGTCAATATCGAGAAAAAACGTTTGGAGACCTACGGTATAAACGATTATTATCTATGACTTAATTACATCCTAGTTCAAGGGTTCTTTCTAAATATCCCAGTAATATTTATAGTCTATATCACGAAAAAACGTGTGGAGACCCATGGTATAAACGATTAGTATCTATGACTTAATTACATCCTAGTTCAAGGGTTCTTTCTAATTATCTCAGCATTATATATAGTCAATATCAAGAAAAAAAAAAAAAACGTGTGGACACTCTTAGTATAAACGATTCGTATCTGTGACTTAATTACATCCAAGTTCAAGGGTTCTTTCTAAATATTTCAGTAATATTTATAGTCAATATCAAGAAAAAAAGACGTGTGGAGACCCTTGGTATAAACGTTTAGAATCTATGACTTAATTATATCCAAGTTCAAGGGTTCTTTCTAAATATCTCAGTAATATTATTAGTCAATATCAATAAAAAAAAAAACGTGTGGACACCCTTGGTATAAACGATTAGTATCTTTGACTTAATTATATCCAAGTTCAAGGGTTCTTTCTAAATATCTCAGTAATATTATTAGTCAATATCAATAAAAAAAACGTGTGGACACCCTTGGTATAAACGATTAGTATCTATGACTTAATTATATCCAAGTTCAAGGGTTCTTTCTAAATATCTCAGTAATATTTATAGTCAATATCAAGAAAAAAACGTGTGGAGACCCTTGGTATAAACGATTTTATATCTATTTTATATCTATGCCTTAATAGTGTCCTTTAAATTGTAGCTCTTGAATATTGTCCATATTTCATGTGATATTATTATGTAAGCAATTTTTCTTCTATACCAAACATCCATATGTAATTGCCCAGTCGGCTGGGGCTGTAGAATACACCGACTGCTTCTCTGCAGGGGGTAAGACCCCGCCAACGAGTGTCCTGGATATGACACTAAACAATCTGATGGTGAGGTTCCAGCAGTGCTGGAGCTTTGGGGAATGCGGAGTATCCCTTCATTGCCATTGCTCCCAGGTCCACTCTGGCCCGAAGTGGTAGCACCTGATAGGGCCCTATCTATGGGTTAAATAGAACTAACAGCATACTTATGCTAAAATGAATTGAGTAAACTGAATAGCTTAAAATAGAAACGTTTTTGACAATTAAACCGTACTTACACTTAAACTGCGTGCTTATGCTTAACTGAATTTTTTCAAATAGAACTGTTTTTTTACATTAAAACTGTATTTACACTTAACTTAATTATTACATATAACTGCTTAAATAGTTTGAAATGGAAATGTTTTTGACAATTAAACTGTGTACTTATGCTAAACTGAACTGTTTTCATTAGAACAGATTATTTACATAAAAATGGATTTGGCGTTAAATAACCTACAAAGGTTGATATGCCATAAAACCAAACAAACCAAACCAAACCATCCATATGTAAGAAACTTTAGAGGTTTCAGAGATCATGCCTTATATAAAATCCAGCCTACATCTGAGTTAGTTTGCATGAATGTACGTACACAAATATTTGCACACTGACATAAATGCGTACATACAATTATCTCTGTATTATTATGTACATAACAATGTATGTATGCGTATGTGTGTATGTGTATGTATGTATGCGTGTATATGTGTGTTTGTGTGTATGTACATGTGTATCTGTGTGCGTGTATGTGTATATGCGTGGATCATTAAATAAGTTTCCTGACTTTTTTCTTATGGGCACTTTTTTGATAGTACACACATGAAACTCTAGTCCCCTTCGAAGTAATCTCCTCCAGATGCAATGCACTTTCTCTACCATTCCAAAAAGTTCTGGAAGGCCCCATGGAAGTCCTCTTGTGTGAGCGTGTCAAAGACCTTCGTCACATCTCTTTCATCTCCTCAATTGTCTCATAACGACAGCCTCTGAGCTTAGGGAATAACCAAAAATCAGATGGAGCAAGGTCTGGACTATAGGGAGGGTGAGAAACTGTCTTGATACCCATCTTGGTCAAATAGTCTGTGACAAGGATGGTGTTGTGGACTTGTGCATTGTCCTCGTGGAAATGCCACTGACCCGATTTGAAGAGTGCTGGCCTCTTCTGACGGAATCTCTTTCTGAACTCCCTTAGAACCTCAACATAGTAACTCTAACTCTAACCCTTTGGCTAATCAACTCTGGTGTATTGACTTCCTTACTCCTCTCACACCTCTCATAATCCCTCACAGACTCCCTGCCTTCCTTGAATCTCTTATACCACTCAAAAACTGATGTTCGATTCATGAAAGATGCTCCAAAAGCAGTCTGAAGCATTCCATACGTTTCTGTGGCATTTTTTCCAAGTTTAAAACAGAATTTTATTGCATATCGTTCTTCTAAAGTGTCTTCACGTCCAGATTGCATTTTTGAAAATCACCAGCTGTGACAATCAGTCTTTAGTAGAGTGTATTCCAATTGCTGCTGTCGCTGTTCATTTGAACCTGAAATCCTAACAGTAGGTCAGTAATCTCATAAGATGTACAGCAATAACATAGTGAATTTTCAAGTGTCTACGACAATTTTAAATGTCTGTACAAAAAAAGTCTGGAAACTTATTGAAGGTACCACGTATGTGAGATTGAAGGACCAGGATAAGAAGAGGTGAAAAGGAGAGAGGGGGGGTGATTGACTGATTTTAACGTCATGTCAACCCGCCTTATTTTATGCCTAGTGGTTAAGGTGTCACGTTCATTGCACGTCCAAATTCACTTGAGAGGTTTTATTTGTTTATGTTCTTGTTTCTTTGATTTTTTTTGTATTGTTTGTTGTTTTGTTGGTATTTTTAAAATATAGTCTTATAGAATACGAAGAGTTTTTCAATATATCAATTTGACCGATGGATGGGACTTTAATTGGTACCATCACCCCGGGTTAAAGTGAGCCTAGAAGTAATGGCAAAGTGGACATTAGTTTGGTTTGTTTGTGTTTTATTGCACATCAACCGTTGTCAGTTATTCAATGCAAGATCCTGTTTATATATATATATATATATATATATATATATATATATATATGTGTGTGTGTGTGTGTGTGTGTGTGTGTTTAATTCTGGGTCAAAGTGGAGCTGGAAGTAATGGTAATGTAGGGACGCTCCACACTTCCTAAAGCTCGAGAACTGGAGTCTCACCATCAGACTCAGTTTACTATCAAACCCACAATACTTGTTTGTTGGAGGGATTGTTACCTCTCTGCAGATATGCAATCGGCGGATTCTACTGCCCCCCCCCTCACCAGCCGACAGGGTGAGGCAATGTAGAGATACTCCACACTCTCCATTTCCAGAACTGGAATCTCACTCTCAGATGCCGTTTAGTGTCATACCCAAGACACCCCATTTTTGGGCGGGGGAGGTATGACCTTTCTGCAGGGGATTCTAAGCACCCCTGACGGAGCTAGACGGAAAGAAAAGTAAAGAGAACAGGTAGGGGAATTATATTTCAACCTTTTTTGTTCTTGTCTTTATTCGTAACCTTTTTGATATGAGGCTTCTGAATCTGAGAATTAATTTTTTTTATTTATTGCGGATTTTTTGTCCTCATCATAGTAGTTTGTTTTTTTTTCGAGCAAATACAGGAAACTATGTTAAATTCGTATATTCCTGCTCATAGCCTTACGTATGAATCTATTTTAACACTCCAGGCGGCTGTGGAGAGGCAATAGAATACGCCGACTGCATCTCAAAAGAGGGGTAAGACCCCCCGCTAACAACGACTGTCTTGGGTATGACACCAAACTACCTGGAGTGGTAGTACCTGATAGGTCTTATTTATGTGTGGTTTCTAGCATAGAAAGTAATTAAACAGTTCTATAACTATGAAATTATTTACTATACTAGAAACCATTTAACTGTGTGCAAACAAATGATTAATATTAAACTGAATTATTAGTATTAAATAGCAATACCATAAACCATTAAACCGTATGCAAACAAATGATTAATATTAAATTGAATTACTAAGGTTGAATAGTAATACTTGGAACCGTTTAACTATGCGCCTAAATTGATTTATTGATTCCATTAAATAACCTACAAAGATTGATTATCCATAAATCCCAACCTGTAACATATTGACCTCCGACCCGGCCGAACTGTCAGATGAGAAATGCACCAGTGTAAATAATAGGTGCAACCGGTCGAAGATATCGGGGAATAACCTTGACTGTCGACGGGTTGAATTGAGTGCGAATTGTGACGGCACAGGAAGCAGGTGGGTGTCAAATAATTATATAACCCGGGTGCGACAGGAAGTCAGTTAGTTGGAGATCAGAGTTTGAAATCAGTGTTCCAGTTCGAGGAGTGAGAACCAGACCCAGCAGAGGCTTTGCCCCCGGCCCCCGGTTGAGCAGCCCAGGAGAACGGGAAAGAAATGCTGCTATGGCCAGAAGAGTGGGGGTCAATATGTTGCAGTCTTTGTTCAGTCTCCAACTCACCTCTCACACGATAACCCTTTCGTAATCCTTTCGTAACCCTTTCGAATAAAGTGTGAGGTATATTTTTCTCATGAACTGTGTCCGATTGTCTTTATTGTGCTGACTATGTTTCTGCATGCATATAAGTATGTTACAAACCAAACCAATTTGAACAATAATTTGCTCCATAGTGAAATTCTGATAAATAGCCATTTTACTGCAAATACGGATCGAACTTGATCCTCTTTTTAATTTTGAAAATGACTTGTAGTTTAGGCCTGAAGCTGAGGTGGGGGTTAAAGGATCCTCTCTCAAATCAATTGGTCCCTACACTGTGAATGTAACGTGAACCAATTTTTGTGTGCTAATCCTTACACTATAAACTCTTCCTATTTGCCTCTTTATTTTTAATTGCTACCCCAGAAATTATGGATGCGCCCCACAATGGATGCACCCACCATTGGATGCCCCCTCCCATTAACAAGACCCCGTCAATGCCACTGATCACTGTGTAACTCGTCTCCGTGCAATTTGCAAATCACACCTCCAATGTTAAGAACTCGTATAAGCATTGCCCTGAACCAGTCACTGAGGCAAATAAAATACTACGATCCTGTGGGATGTCCCCTATACGTTATATAATTGCGGAGGGATTTTTTTATATTATCATTTTTCGTTTTATATATCTTGCCTTTCGGTTTAGTCAGGCTGAGAACCTTTCGGCTTAGTGTATTGGTTAGTTAGGTGCACACATTGAGTGCAGGTGTTCACGCGCGTGCAGGGCAGATGTGACAATCACAGATGTCACAATAAAAAACCCAGATAGGAAATAGGACCGGGGACGGGATTGACGTCATGCCCGGAAGCGATGAGCTGAGGAATTTGGAATTTGAAAAAAAAAAAACAGTTAGATGAGATTTGGGCTTGGACGAAGCAAGTCGATTTTCGGAGATCGCCGAGGCCAGACCAGTAGTTTGCGGCAGGAGCCACACGTGGAGGGGTTAGATGGAAAAGTCAGCATAGAAAGAAATTGTGTCTCTCTCTCCTCATGTCGAAAAACCTTAAAGTCAAAAAGGTAATAAAAAGTTTCGTACCTGAACCAAAAGAGAGTCGTAAGTGTTTCGTGTTTTTCAGATTCCTATGCGTTATGAACATTGTGAATGCTTTTTTTTACATATATGAATATTTCACATACTCATATCTGGCTATGTAACATATACACACCGACGGAAACATAAATGCCAACACGTCAGATATTGTAGTGAAAGATTTCAAGGATGAAACATGTTTGTCCCATCTGATCGAAACATTTCCCGGAAATAATTTGAAAAGCTTTCCGAATATAAAGATTACCAGCAGTTATTGGAGAACTCGGATTACTCAGAAAGAATGGCAGATGATTGCTCTAACTTGTCAAGTGCACATCTTGAACAAATGAAATCCAAGTAATGGCAAGTATCTTAGGCTCGTTTAAGTATCTTATCTACAATATATGTTTACAAATCATATATATATATATATACATATACAGAGAAATAAGGGAATCATCTGTATAAGGGAGACAAATTATTTTTTTAAAAAAAGTGCTGGCCCCTTTCGACGGAATATCTTCCTGAACTCCCCTAAAAACATCAACATAATATTCCTCGTTGACTGTCTGTCCAGTGGGAACCCAGTGTATGTAGATCAGTGCTGTCAAAAAAAAAAAAAAAAAAAAAGGGATCATCAAAAGTTTGTGGGTGGATTTGCTCTGTCTGGCCTTCTTGGGTCTGGGAGAACCAGCATGCTTCCATTGGGAACTCTGTCTCTTGGTCTCTGAGCCATAGCAGTAGATCCAGCTTTCATCGCAGGTCACCAGAACATCAAGAACTGCGGGATCTGAATTGATCAGCTCGACCATCTCCCTGCTGTCATGACAACGTCTTTCTTTCTGATCTTCTCTGAGCACCCTTGGGACAAATTTCCCGCAAATCTTCCGCATCTTCTGTTCCACGCGAATAATTGTGTGTACAGTTCCCACACTGACATCAAACTGTGCACCTATTGTCTCTATAGACACACGACGGTCCTTATCCATGATATTCTTTATTTGGCCAATCAACTCTAGTATTCTGACTTCCTTACTCCTCCCATACCTTTCATAATCTCTCAGAGACTCCCTGTCTTCCTTGAATTTCTTATGCCACTCAAAAACTGATGCTCGATTCATGAAAGATGGTCGAAAAGCCGTCTGAAGCATTCCATACGTTTCTATGGCATTTTTTCCAAGTTTAAAACACAATTTTATTGCATATCGTTCTTCTAAAGTGTCCTCACGTCCAGATTGCAATTTTGAAAATCACCAGCTGTGACAATCAGACTTTAGTAGGGTGTTTCCCAATTCCTGTTGTAGCTGCTCATTTTAACCTGAAATCATAAAACTTGGTCTGTCATCTCATTAAATATATAGCAATAACATAGTGAATTTTTAAGAGTCTACGATAATTTTAAATGCCTGTACAAAAAGTTTGGAAACTTATTGAAGGCTCCTCGTATTAAGCAAATGATCTCTGCTTCTTTTAAGAATTATATTTCGTAAAAACCATTCGTTTACAAATCATATATATTTAATCAATATATAATTACAGGATTTGGCGTTAAATAACCTACAAAGGTTGATATGCCGTAGAATACAACAAACAAAGAAACAACAAAAACAAAAAAAAATCCTTTTACAACGTGATAATATTTCCATTGGTATTTATGACTAAAACACGATTGTAACAAAAAAGATAAGTGGGATTGTTGCAGGTAATTAATAAATTATTATGTAGGGTAGAAAATAAGACATGCAAAGATTTGAGCGTTACTAGAGAAAGAAATAAAAGAAGCATGAAAGGAAAATCCTTGAAAAAAAAAAAGACACATAAAATTCTCTGGAATTTTGAGATACAAACTGATCACCGAATCCCAGTCATAATGCCTGACAGTGTTGAGAAGAAATGTATATCATCTTTTGCTGCTCAGGCCGACCACAAAGTGAAAATGAAAGAAAGCGAATAATTTGATCTTACTTGAGATCTGAAAAAAAAGCTTGGGAACATGAAGGTGACGGAGGTACCGATTGTAGTTGGTGCACTTGGAACGGTCTTCAAAGGCCCGGGAAAGAAATCAGGGGAACTGGAGATCGGAAGCAGAATAGAGACCCTAGCACTGTTAGAATCATCTGGAATACTTACATGACTCCGGGAGACTAGAAAAGACTTGATGTCACTCAAACTCCTGTGAAAAACCACTAGTTGAAAGTAAAAAGTAAAGTTGGCGAGCGTAGTCGAGGGCGACCCGAAGGCTCTCTTTTCAATAGCTACTACACTGAGGTGTAGGGGAGGGCGCTACTCCTTCCTCCAGATTGCTCCTCTTTACCCTTGATACGTACCTTATAATGCTGAGTTTTAAGCAAGGAAGTATCAAGTACCATTTTTAAGTCTTTGGTATGACTCGACCTGGGATTGAACCCTACCCACCAGACCAATGGTCCGGCTTACCAGTTAAAACTAGTCTGAAAAACTGGAAGTATGATGATGATAGTAATAGTCCAAGGTATAGGAATGGAATTTCAGATTGAAAAATGTACCGTAATGAAAAAGGAGAGAAGAGAAACAACGAAAGGAAAGGAACCACTGAATCAGGAAAGCATCAGAACTCTTGAGGAAAAAAGAAAATTACAATTGACGGTGAATATTGAAAGCGAACACCATCAAATAAAACAGAGATGAAAGTGAAAGTAAGAAAATAGTTCTTTAGAAGTACAAGAAAAGTCCACGAAACAAGTCCACGAAACAAAATTCGACGGTAGAAACCTCATCAAAGGATAGAACATCAGGGTATTCCCTTTCGTAAGATATTCTAGACTAGTGGTTTTCAAAGTGGGCGGTACCGACCCCCCTCCCCCGGGGTGATATGAACATTCAGAGGGGCGCTGGCGAGTAAACAGTCAGATGGAGGCGTTGAAATTGTGAAGGGGGCGTTGGAGCAATTACAGTAAAATGTGACATTGGTGTTGGTAGAAAGGCCGGAAAAACGGGGCGATTTAATTAAGTGTCCCCCAGTCGCTGCAACTAGACGTACGTACCACGTCTGTATCCAGAACTCTCTTCGTGGGCGACAATTTTCCCCTGGTCACCGCTTTCCCCTTTGTTTACTTCCTGTTTTCTCGCTGCGACGTTAAACTTTCTGTCCCTTTTTAACTCTATTACTTTTATTTCTCATTTCTTCTCCCCTTCTTAATTTCTCTTTCGGGTTGCCTTAAGCTCTGCTCTTGGGAGTTTATCCTCTCCTTATTAAGTAATCCCAAACTCTCGGCATCGCGAAAGTTACGAGACTTATTCTTCCCGGCGGGACTTTCAACCATTCCGCCAGACAACACGCATTCTTCTCGACAACACGCATTCTTTCCTTCTCGCTTCAGTCACCTCTTCAACATGACTCTGGTACGTTTCATTTGCCTTATCTCACCATGTTTACTTCCTACTTGTTGCCTTCAATTTAAATATTATCGGAATATTATTCCTATTTGCCATGCTACTTGTCTCGCTTTTACCCGCTTTATTACTTAGTAGCAAACTAAAATTCTACTTGTTACAGTCGCCTTATTTTCCCTCCCTTCCCCTCTTTCTTCTTTGCCTTTCTAATTCTCCCCTGAAATTACTACTTATTTCTTCCCCTTCGTCGCAGTGAAAACTTCTTTGTTTTTATTTTTCTTTCAGAAATTTACCTGTCTCACATTGAAATAAATTTCTCTTTCATAATTTTGGAATTAATCAGTGTTCCTTTATGCGTGAGTCCGAGTTTATTCTGGCTGTCTAAGCAAGATGTTTATTAACATTTGGCGAGGGCAGCATACATACATAGCAACCCCAGGAGCATCGAAAAAGAAGTGTAGGCAATACTCTGTGGAGTACTTGAAGTATGGATTTATATAATCACCGACCAATCCACAACAACCCATGAGCTTGGTTTGTGAGAAAACTTTTCTAATGAAGCAATGAAGCCGTCTAGGCTTCTCGAACATTTACAGAAGTTTCATCCCGATAAATCTGGTAAAACACAGGCGTTCTTTCATTCTCATCGAGATCAATTTTTGAAGCAAGATACAATGAATATGTTTACTTCCTCATCGAAAAATTCAGATGACGGTCTGAAGGCTTCTTACAACATTTCTTTGCTGATAGCGAAAGCTGGCAAGCCCCACACTACCGGAGAAGAACTGGTTCTGCCTGCAGTTAAAGAGGTTATTAAAACAGTCTTGCACAAATCTCCTGAACAAGTCATAAAATCGATTCCTCTCAGTGACAACTCAGTTCAACGAAGAGTAGACAAAATGGCTGAAAACGTCGAAGAGACCCTCAGTAAGATGTTGATGACAACTGAGTTCAGTTTGTAATTGGACGAATCCACTCTTCCGGGAAACGAATCGCTACTTCTCGCATATGTACGCTTCATCAAGGGTGGGTCACTGTGTCAAGAATTATTGTTTGCACGTCTCCTGGAAACAGATATCAAAGGAGAATCAGTGTATCGAGCTGTGGAGGACTATTTCCAGAAAAAAAGCATTCTACTTACAAACATCATCTCATGTGCTACAGATAGCGCCCCTCCATGGTTGGTCGCCACTGTGGATTTCAAAGTTATTTGAAAAATCTGTTCCGAAAGTCCTCACAGTTCACTGTGTGATCCATCGACAACACTTAGCGGCAAAGAATTTGAGTAAGAAGCTATATGAATCCTTATCGACCGTGATTACTGCAGTCAACAAAATCAAAGCGAATGCTCGCAATTCTCGACTGTTCCATCAGCTGTGTATTGAAAATGACGAAGATTTTCAATGCCTGCTTCTTCATACAGAAGTTAGGTGGTTGTCGAAAGGTAACTGTTTAAAAAGGTTTTACACACTGTTTAACAGTGTTCTGGATTTTTTTTCAAGAATCCAACCCTGAGCTTTACGACAAACTGAAATCGAGTTAGACAAATATTGCTTACCTCACTGAAATATTTTCCAAATTCAATGAAGTGAATTTGCAGCTGCAAGGTGATGAGACTTCATTAATCAAAGCCAAGTCCGCCCTCTCGGCATTCCTCTCAAAATTACAGCTCTCCTGCAGGAACCTTGGACGCCGCGAATTCCGTCAGTTTCCTTGTTTGTCTGACTTGGAGAAGAAAACATGAGTGAAGGACAATGACATTGCCGTGTACTGTGCTCATTTAGCGGAACTCCACAGGGATATGTCAGTCAGATTCAACGACCTATTTTCTCTTGAAATCTCTAGTTGGGTGATTGATCCGTTTACTGAACCCAGCACAGAGGTGCCAACCCATCTAAAAGAGGAACTTGTAAGTTTGCAAAATGACAAAGATCTGAAACCAAAGTTCAAAACCTCTAACCAAGCCTTTTGGATGCAAACAGCGATCCCAAAACGCTACTCAACCCTGTGAAAAGACATCAAGTTGTTTTTCATTGCTTTTCCGACTTCCTACCTGGTTGAGAGGAGATTCAGCCCTGTGTCCAGGTTCCTCACCAAATAAAGAAACAAACTCAACATAACAGAGCGTGGTGATCTGAGGCTGCTCCTGACAAACCTTCATCCTGATGTTGACAGTTTGATTGCAATGCACCAAGCCCACTCATCTCATTAAGCAGGGTAGTTGTTAATGATTACTCGTTCAGTTTTACAATTTATTTCATGTTCAGTTCAAGGTGTTTGTGATTGAAAAATAAATGTTAACCATTTTTGTTTGTTAAAATGTTTTTTATACTCTTCAAACTGTTTGTGATTGAAGAATAAACCAATTCTTATGACATTTAACATTACCGTCGTTCTGGCGTTCGTTGGAAGAGGGGGGCGCTGGCATTTTGGTCCGGCGTTGAAGGGGGTGGTGGCAAAAAAAGTTTGAAAACCACTGTTCTAGACCATTCTTAAAATGGACGAGAGAGGAACTCAGACAGATGAAACAAAGTCCAAAGAAACTGAGACGATGCTCCAGGTCCTAAACCCCGAGAGATGATATATACAGACTCTATGTGTCAAGAAAATAAGGAGGAGGAGGAGGACTGACCAGCTGTAACATCGCCAAAAAATTGATATGTAAAATGTTCATATGCATAGAAATCCCGAAACACTGACGACTTTCTTTAGTTCAGGTATGAAACGTTTATTAACTTTTTTACTTTTAGGTTTTCGACACGAGGAGAGAGAGAGACACAATTTTTACTATGCTGACTGTTCCTACATCGCCCACAGTCAACTCCCCAGTTGAACTGCCTGGGCCAGAGTCCAATCTCCACTAACTGACCCAACAAACGCGCCGCGCATCCCGTAGCCCCCAGCTGGACTGCCCTCGCCCAGGTTCAAATCTCAACTAACTGCTTTTTTCAAAAATCACCAAAAATCCCAGCCCATCGCTTCCGGGCATGACATCATTCACACCCCAGTCCCATTTTCCATCTTGGGTTTTATTATGACATTTGTGATTGTCACATCTACCGCACGCGAGCGTGAACACCTGCTCTAAGAGCCGAACAGTTCAAAACCTAACCAAACCGAATGATAAGATATAACCAAAGAAAAATGATTATATAAAAAAAATCATTCCGCAATTATATAACACAGCCTTGAGAATTGTGTCGATGCATCAATTCACAGACTCGATGAATATACAAAAAAAAAAAAGAGCGATGAAAGATTTATATCAACTTAAGGACAAACAATAAAATAACAAAATCTAGAAAAAGGTTTTGGTGAGAAAAACAACTATATGGATAGTTCAAGCAACAAATTAGGTAGATTACACACGAAATGATCTGGAAAGGAGATGATCTAAGAAGGAGAAACTTCAAGAGAGAAATTGAATCTCTTTTAATAGAAGCACAAAAACACCATAAATACTTATTATATCAAGACAAAAAGGATAATACGCAATAGAATAGCAAGTGTAGGTTGTGTGTTGTAGTGGAAGAATATTATTCTGCTTATGAATAAGCGTATCTGAACGCACACACACGTGCTATGCAAATACGGCCATACAGCACACATATAGAAGATACGTAAGCGGCGTCCACAAGCAGTACGGGAGTAGAACCAGTTATGGTAGAAGTCTTACTAATATTAAGAGTCCAGTCGCCAAGAGGACTCCACGCCGTACGCACCATCAACGCTCCAGTCTGTCCTCAACCAACACTGACGACCTCAGCGAACCCATCACATGGTGAGAGAAATGAAACGGTTAATCACAAAATAAGCCAATGCAGCAAGCTGGAAGAAAAAGCGTACAAGACTAGGCATGACTAGGTGGGAAAGGCGATCCACTGGGGATTATACAAGAGACTGAAATTTGACCATACTATCAAAATGAAACGCAGTTTCTTCCAGGCAGCTGTCGTATCGATACTGCTGTATGGATGCACTACATGGACGCTAACAAAACGGCTGGAGAAGAAGCTAGACGGCAATTACACAAGAATGCCGCGAGCAATCTTGAACAAGTCCTGGCGGCAACACCCCACAAGGCACCAAGTATACAGCCACCTGCCTCCTATCAGGAAAACTATCCAAGTTAGACGAACCAGACATGCAGGACACTGCTGGAGAAGCAGGGACGAGCTCATAAGTGATGTACTCCTATGGACCCCCATATATGGCCGAGCAGAAGCAGGACGACCAGCACGAACATACATTCAGCAGCTATGTGAGGATACGGGATGTAGCCCTGAAGACCTGCCGGAGGCGATGAACGATAGGGAAAAGTGGCGAGAGAGGGTCAGGGATATCCGTGCTAGTGGCACGACATGATGATGATGATGATGATGATGATGATCAAATGTTATATGCACAAATCAGAATACGTTCTGGAGAATAAAACGCATAAAATTCTCTGGGATTTTTAGATACAAACGTATCATCGAATCCCGCTCAGAAAACAAGAAGACCTAGTGTTAATTAACAAGATGTAGAGCTAATTGGCCTAGTGTTAATTAACAAGAAGAAAAGAAATTATCTCGTTGATTTTGCTGTTTCGGCGAACCACAGTATACAAATCAAAGAAAGCGAAAAGATGAACAAAATAATTGGACTTTGCCCAAGGGCTGAAAATACAATCGAACATAAGTTGACAGCCGTAGTTGAGGGTGACTAGAAGGCTCCCTTTTCAATAGCTACTACACCAAGCTGTAGAGGAGGGCGCTACTCCTTTCCCTGGATTGCTCCACTTTATCCTTGATACATACCTTATATTGCTGAGTGTTAAGCAAGGAGGTATCAAGTACCATTTTTAAAGTCTTTGGTATGAAGCGGCCTGGGATTGAACCCAGGTCTTCCGGACCATTGGCGAACACTCTACTCACTGGGCCAATGAGCCGGTTTAATAGTGTACTTGGAACGTCTCCTGGTGGCTTGGAGAGGAAACTGGAAGAATTGGAGACCTGAAGAAAGATCTAGACCACCTAGATACAGCAACGTCAAGAAAACTGAGAAGAGTCTAGGAGACCTGAGGAGACTTGCTGTCAGACTCCAGCGTGAAAAACTTTCAAAGAGTGAAATAATAATAATAATAATAATAATAATAATAATAATGCATTTGACAAACACACGGATCACCTAATCTCGGCCAGAAGACCAGACCTTATAATAATTAACAAAAAAAAAAAAAAAAAGAAAAAGAGAATTTGCAAAATTATCGACTTTGCTGTCCCAGCAGACCACAGAATAAAACTGAAAGAATGTGAAAAGAAATATAAGTACCTCGACCTTGCTAGAGAATTGAAAAAGCTGTGGAACATGAAAGTGATGATTGTACCAATTGTAATTGGTGCTTTTGGCACAATAACTAAAGGATTATTAAAAGGCCAGGAGGACTTGGAAGTTGGCGGACGGATAGAGACTATCCAAATGACAGCATTACTGAGAATGGCAAGAATACCGAGAAGAGTGTAGGAGATTTGAGGAGACTTGCTGTCACTCAAACTCCATTCAAAAACCATCAGCTAATGCTGATGTGAAAAACTCTAAAAGAGTAAATAATAATAGCAACAACAATAAAAATAAAGACGATGAGGAAGTACTTGTCGTCTAGTGTATTTTGCCATTCCAGCAGTACACAGTGAAAGTGAAAGAAACTAGACAAATACCCGGACCTTGCCAGGGAACGGAAACAGTAATTGACCATGAAGGTGATGGTGATACCAATAGTATTTAGAGTCTTCTCAACAGCCTAGAAAAGAGACTACAGGAAATGGAGCATAGAGGTAGAATTGTGACCATCCAGACCGCAACCCTACTAAAATTGGATTGGATACTTGGAAGAGTCCTGGAGAGCTGAGGGGATTTATTGACACTCAGACTCTAGTTCGATTTGATGTGATAAAACCTGCATAGGGTATATTAGCAAATTGGGTTCTTATAGAAATGAAGATTAAGAAATCGAAATATTGATAAAGAGAAAAATTAAAAAGAGGAACCACACAGCTATTAAGAAAACTTGTTATTTGATCAGCAAGAAGGGAATCTTTACTAGATATCAATATGGCTGCGGAAAATTCAGTCAGTACAGTGTTTAGTTCTTGCTTCTTTGTTTAATGGCACGTCAACCCTCGTGGGTTATTTAATGCCAACGTCATCCATGTAGAAGAACAGTAATGGTGCTATTTAACCCATAGCTAGGGAATAAGAAGGTTCATGCTTTTCGCAAGGGAATTAGTCCAAAAGTGAATATATCAACTGGAGTTTAAATTCGCTTACTTCGAGGCTGAAATCCAGGTTTTTCTAATTTTCTTCATCTTCTTCCTCATCTTCTTCATTTTTGTTGCTGTTGCTATTATTATTATTTACTCCTTTAGAGTTTTTCATGTCAGCGCCAGCTGATGGTATTCCACTAGAGTTTGAGTGAGAGCAAGTTCCCTCAAGTCTCTAGGACTCTTCCCAGTATTCTGACCGTTCTCAATAATGTGGTAATTTGGATGGTCTCCACTCGTCCGCCAACTTCCAAGTCCTCCAGTCTCTTTAGTAATCCTTACTGTTCCAAACGCACCAATTACAATTGGTATTATTGTCACCCGCATGTTCCACAGTTTTTTCAATTCCCTAGCAAGGTCGAGGTACTTATCCTTCTTTTCACATTCTTTCAGTTTTATTCTGTGGTTAGTCGGGACTGCAAAGTCGGCTATTTTGCAAGTTCTCTTTTTTTTTTTTTTTGTTGATTATTATTAGGTCTTGTCTTCTGGCCTCATTAGGTGATCCGTGTGTATGTCAAAGTTCCATCGGAGTTTTTGTGTGTTATTTTCTAAGACAGGTGCTGGATTGTGCATATACCATTTGTTTGTATGATCAAATTTAAATTTCTTGCACATCTCCCAGTGGATCACCTTGCTGACCCAATCGTGTCTAGTCTTATATTCCTTCTGTGCTAATTTGCTGCATTCGCTTATTATGTAATTGATGGTTTCATCTCTGTCACCGCATAGCGTATATTTGCTATTTTGTTGCGTCTTATCTATTCTCGCTTTGATATGATTAGTTTATTATTATTTCACTCTTTGAAAGTTTTTCACGCGAGAGTCTGAGTGACAGCAAGTCTCCTCAGGTCTCCAGGACTTTTCTCAGTTTTCGAGCCTATCTAGACGTTGCTGTATCTAGATGGTCTCGAGCGTTCCTCGGGTCTCTAATTTCCTTTATCGTATTAGATATATAAGGAAATTCCTTTGTCATATAAAACCAACAATTATAATATTTTGGTCTCATAATTGTCGTTTCATTGAGTCTATGAAATCTATCGGTAGACGTAAAATCTATTATAGAACAGATAATAGAAATAATACTACATATGTCTCATAATAGTTGAAACTTTTGCCTATAAATTTCATATACTAAATGTAACAATGCTGCAACCTCTGTCCCATAATAGTTAATACATTTGCATATAGATATCATAAACTCAAGGTAACATTTATTATGGGATAAAAAATTGAAAAAAAAAAACATGTCCCACAAAAGTTGAGACATTTGCCTATAAATTTCATATACTAAATGTAACATCTATAATGGGACATGTAAGAAAAATGCTGCAACCTCTGTCCCATAATAGTTAATACATTTGCATATACATATCATACACTCAATGTAACATTTATTATGGGATAAAAAATTGAAAAAAAAAACATGTCCCACAAAAGTTGGGACATTTGCCTATAAATTTCATATACTAAATGTAACATCTATAATGGGACATGTAAGAAAAATGCTGCAACCTCTGTCCCATAATAGTTAATACATTTGCATATACATATCATACACTCAAGGTAACATTTATTATGGGATAAAAAATTGAAAAAAAACAAACATGTCCCACAAAAGTTGGGACATTTGCCTATAAATTTCATATACTAAATGTAACATCTATAATGGGACATGTAAGAAAAATGCGGCAACCTCTGTCCCATAATAGTTAATACATTTGCATATACATATCATACACTCAATGTAACATTTATTATGGGATAAAAAATTGAAAAAAAACGAACATGTCCCACTAAAGTTGGGACATTTGCCTATAAATTTCATATACTAAATGTAACATCTATAATGGGACATGTAAGAAAAATGCTGCAACCTCTGTCCCATAATAGTTAATACATTTGCATATAGATATCATACACTCAAGGTAACATTTATTATGGGAAAAAAAATTTAAAAAAAAAAACATGTCCCTCAAAAGTTGGGACATTTGCCTATAAATTTCATATACTAAATGTAACATCTATAATGGGACATGTAAGAAAAATGCTGCAACCTCTGTCCCATAATAGTTAATACATTTGAATATAGATATCATACACTCAATGTAACATTTATTATGGGATAAAAAATTAAAAAAAAAAACATGTCCCTCAAAAGTTGAGACATTTGCCTATAAATTTCATATACTAAATGTAACATCTATAATGGGACATGTAAGAAAAATGCTGCAACCTCTGTCCCATAATAGTTAATACATTTGCATATAGATATCATACACTCAATGTAACATTTATTATGGGATAAAAAATTAAAAAAAAAAACATGTCCCTCAAAAGTTGGGACATTTGCCTATAAATTTCATATACTAAATGTAACATCTATAATGGGACATGTAAGAAAAATGCTGCAACCTCTGTCCCATAATAGTTAATACATTTGAATATAGATATCATACACTCAATGTAACATTTATTATGGGATAAAAAATTGAAAAAAAAAACATGTCCCACAAAAGTTGAGACATTTGCCTATAAATTTCATATACTAAATGTAACATCTATAATGGGACATGTAAGAAAAATGCTGCAACCTCTGTCCCATAATAGTTAATACATTTGAATATAGATATCATACACTCAATGTAACATTTATTATGGGATAAAAAATTGAAAAAAAAAACATGTCCCACAAAAGTTGAGACATTTGCCTATAAATTTCATATACTAAATGTAACATCTATAATGGGACATGTAAGAAAAATGCTGCAACCTCTGTCCCATAATAGTTAATACATTTGCATATAGATATCATACACTCAATGTAACATTTATTATGGGATAAAAAATTGAAAAAAAACAACATGTCCCACAAAAGTTGGGACATTTGCCTATAAATTTCATATACTAAATGTAACATCTATAATGGGACATGTAAGAAAAATGCTGCAACCTCTGTCCCATAATAGTTAATACATTTGAATATAGATATCATACACTCAATGTAACATTTATTATGGGATAAAAAATTAAAAAAAAAAACATGTCCCTCAAAAGTTGGGACATTTGCCTATAAATTTCATATACTAAATGTAACATCTATAATGGGACATGTAAGAAAAATGCTGCAACCTCTGTCCCATAATAGTTAATACATTTGAATATAGATATCATACACTCAATGTAACATTTATTATGGGATAAAAAATTGAAAAAAAAAACATGTCCCACAAAAGTTGAGACATTTGCCTATAAATTTCATATACTAAATGTAACATCTATAATGGGACATGTAAGAAAAATGCTGCAACCTCTGTCCCATAATAGTTAATACATTTGAATATAGATATCATACACTCAATGTAACATTTATTATGGGATAAAAAATTGAAAAAAAAAACATGTCCCACAAAAGTTGAGACATTTGCCTATAAATTTCATATACTAAATGTAACATCTATAATGGGACATGTAAGAAAAATGCTGCAACCTCTGTCCCATAATAGTTAATACATTTGCATATAGATATCATACACTCAATGTAACATTTATTATGGGATAAAAAATTGAAAAAAAACAACATGTCCCACAAAAGTTGGGACATTTGCCTATAAATTTCATATACTAAATGTAACATCTATAATGGGACATGTAAGAAAAATGCTGCAACCTCTGTCCCATAATAGTTAATACATTTGAATATAGATATCATACACTCAATGTAACATTTATTATGGGATAAAAAATTGAAAAAAAAAACGTGTCCCACAAAAGTTGGGACATTTGCCTATAAATTTCATATACTAAATGTAACATCTATAATGGGACATGTAAGAAAAATGCGGCAACCTCTGTCCCATAATAGTTAATACATTTGCATATACATATCATACACTCAATGTAACATTTATTATGGGATAAAAAATTGAAAAAAAACAAACATGTCCCACAAAAGTTGGGACATTTGCCTATAAATTTCATATACTAAATGTAACATCTATAATGGGACATGTAAGAAAAATGCGGCAACCTCTGTCCCATAATAGTTAATACATTTGCATATACATATCATACACTCAAGGTATCATTTATTATTGGATAAAAAATTGAAAAAAAAAACATGTCCCACAAAAGTTGGGACATTTGCCTATAAATTTCATATACTAAATGTAACATCTATAATGGGACATGTAAGAAAAATGCTGCAACCTCTGTCCCATAATAGTTAATACATTTGCTTATACATATCATACACTCAAGGTAACATTTATTATGGGATAAAAAATTGAAAAAAAACAAACATGTCCCACAAAAGTTGAGACATTTGCCTATAAATTTCATATACTAAATGTAACATCTATAATGGGACATGTAAGAAAAATGCTGCAACCTCTGTCCCATAATAGTTAATACATTTGCTTATACATATCATACACTCAAGGTAACATTTATTATGGGATAAAAAATTGAAAAAAAACAAACATGTCCCACAAAAGTTGGGACATTTGCCTATAAATTTCATATACTAAATGTAACATCTATAATGGGACATGTAAGAAAAATGCTGCAACCTCTGTCCCATAATAGTTAATACATTTGCATATAGATATCATACACTCAATGTAACATTTATTATGGGATAAAAAATTGAAAAAAAAAACATGTCCCACAAAAGTTGGGACATTTGCCTATAAATTTCATATACTAAATGTAACATCTATTATGGGACATGTAAGAAAAATGCTGCAACCTCTGTCCCATAATAGTTAATACATTTGCATATAGATATCATACACTCAATGTAACATTTATTATGGGATAAAAAATTGAAAAAAAAAAACATGTCCCACAAAAGTTGGGACATTTGCCTATAAATTTCATATACTAAATGTAACATCCATTATGGGACATGTAAGAAAAATGCTGCAACCTCTGTCCCATAATAGTTAATACATTTGCATATAGATATCATACACTCAAGGTAACATTTATTATGGGATAAAAAATTGAAAAAAAACAACATGTCCCACAAAAGTTGAGACATTTGCCTATAAATTTCATATACTAAATGTAACATCTATAATGGGACATGTAAGAAAAATGCTGCAACCTCTGTCCCATAATAGTTAATACATTTGCATATAGATATCATACACTCAAGGTAACATTTATTATGGGATAAAAAATTGAAAAAAAAAAAAAAAAAAATGCTGCAACCTCTGTCCCATAATAGTTGATACATATGCATATAGATTTCATACTCTAAATGTAATATCTATTATGGGACAGGAAATAAAAATACTATTACATCTGTCCCAAAATAGTTGGGACATTTGCAACTAACTTTCATATACTGAATGTTACAATATTATGGGACATAGGTAGAACATGCAACAGCACCAACGATTATGTTATAGAGGTAACATTTTATGACACGTCCCATTGTAACTATGACATTTAATGTATAAGATTTATATGCAAATGTCCAACTATTTTGGGACCGAGCGAACAGAACATTATATTCTCCATGAAAGAAATTCAGAAAGCTTCAGTGAAGTAATGTATCAAATGAAGTACTGACTTTGTCCCATGATAATTGTCATATTTGATATAAGAATTTTATATGTAAATGTATCAACTATTTTGGGACAGATATGTCCCGTAATAGATGTTACATTTGATGTATGAAATATAGATACATAAGTTGCAACTATTATGGGACAGAGGTAGTTGTATTTTATTACATATCCCATAAAAGATGTTACATTTCGTGTTTGAAATTTGTATGTAAATGTAACTACTATTATGGGACAGAAATAGCAGTATCTTATTACTTGTCCCATGATATTTGTCACAATTAGCGTATAAAATTTATATGCAGATGTATCAATTATTATGGGACAGAGATCGTAGTATTTTTATTATATGTCCCGTAATAGATGTTACATTTCGCGTCTGAAATCTATATGCAAATATATCAACTATTATGGGACAGATGTTGTATCAATTTTCTTATATGTCCCATAATACATGTTACATTCGATGTATGAAATGTAAATGCCTAAGTTGCAACTATTATGGGACAGAGATAGTAATATCTTATCACTTGTCCTATGATATTTGTCACAATTAGCGTATGAAATTTATATGCAAATGTGCCAACTATTAACAAAGGGTGTACTATTTTATTAACTGTCCCATAATACTTGTTATATTTTGCGTATGAAATTTATATGCAAATGTACCAACTATTGTGGGACATGTGTAGTCTTTAGTAATTTCATTGTTTTTTGGGGTTTTTTTTAACATTTAGCCCTCTTTACGTTGCGGCAATAAATAACCAGACCTTAATTTACCCATAAATTTGTACTCTATACAAATTCAAAAGAATTATACAATGGACTAAATAAAACACGTCGGTGATATGTACTCTGTGTGTGTCTATGTAAGTGTGAGTGTGTGTGTGGTCTTTACTGTTTAATTTAGTCTTTACAGTTTTCTATATAATATTTTATGTTCAAAATGTGTATTATTATTATTATTATTCACTCATTAGAGTTTTTCACATACATACCTTATATTGCTGAGTGTTAAGCAAGGAGGTATCAAGTACCATTTTTAAAGTCTTTGGTATGAAGCGGCCTGGGATTGAACCCAGGTCTTCCGGACCATTGGCGAACACTCTACTCACTGGGCCAATGAGCCGGTTTAATAGTGTACTTGGAACGTCTCCTGGTGGCTTGGAGAGGAAACTGGAAGAATTGGAGACCTGAAGAAAGATCTAGACCACCTAGATACAGCAACGTCAAGAAAACTGAGAAGAGTCTAGGAGACCTGAGGAGACTTGCTGTCAGACTCCAGCGTGAAAAACTTTCAAAGAGTGAAATAATAATAATAATAATAATAATAATAATAATAATAATGCATTTGACAAACACACGGATCACCTAATCTCGGCCAGAAGACCAGACCTTATAATAATTAACAAAAAAAAAAAAAAAAAGAAAAAGAGAATTTGCAAAATTATCGACTTTGCTGTCCCAGCAGACCACAGAATAAAACTGAAAGAATGTGAAAAGAAATATAAGTACCTCGACCTTGCTAGAGAATTGAAAAAGCTGTGGAACATGAAAGTGATGATTGTACCAATTGTAATTGGTGCTTTTGGCACAATAACTAAAGGATTATTAAAAGGCCAGGAGGACTTGGAAGTTGGCGGACGGATAGAGACTATCCAAATGACAGCATTACTGAGAATGGCAAGAATACCGAGAAGAGTGTAGGAGATTTGAGGAGACTTGCTGTCACTCAAACTCCATTCAAAAACCATCAGCTAATGCTGATGTGAAAAACTCTAAAAGAGTAAATAATAATAGCAACAACAATAAAAATAAAGACGATGAGGAAGTACTTGTCGTCTAGTGTATTTTGCCATTCCAGCAGTACACAGTGAAAGTGAAAGAAACTAGACAAATACCCGGACCTTGCCAGGGAACGGAAACAGTAATTGACCATGAAGGTGATGGTGATACCAATAGTATTTAGAGTCTTCTCAACAGCCTAGAAAAGAGACTACAGGAAATGGAGCATAGAGGTAGAATTGTGACCATCCAGACCGCAACCCTACTAAAATTGGATTGGATACTTGGAAGAGTCCTGGAGAGCTGAGGGGATTTATTGACACTCAGACTCTAGTTCGATTTGATGTGATAAAACCTGCATAGGGTATATTAGCAAATTGGGTTCTTATAGAAATGAAGATTAAGAAATCGAAATATTGATAAAGAGAAAAATTAAAAAGAGGAACCACACAGCTATTAAGAAAACTTGTTATTTGATCAGCAAGAAGGGAATCTTTACTAGATATCAATATGGCTGCGGAAAATTCAGTCAGTACAGTGTTTAGTTCTTGCTTCTTTGTTTAATGGCACGTCAACCCTCGTGGGTTATTTAATGCCAACGTCATCCATGTAGAAGAACAGTAATGGTGCTATTTAACCCATAGCTAGGGAATAAGAAGGTTCATGCTTTTCGCAAGGGAATTAGTCCAAAAGTGAATATATCAACTGGAGTTTAAATTCGCTTACTTCGAGGCTGAAATCCAGGTTTTTCTAATTTTCTTCATCTTCTTCCTCATCTTCTTCATTTTTGTTGCTGTTGCTATTATTATTATTTACTCCTTTAGAGTTTTTCATGTCAGCGCCAGCTGATGGTATTCCACTAGAGTTTGAGTGAGAGCAAGTTCCCTCAAGTCTCTAGGACTCTTCCCAGTATTCTGACCGTTCTCAATAATGTGGTAATTTGGATGGTCTCCACTCGTCCGCCAACTTCCAAGTCCTCCAGTCTCTTTAGTAATCCTTACTGTTCCAAACGCACCAATTACAATTGGTATTATTGTCACCCGCATGTTCCACAGTTTTTTCAATTCCCTAGCAAGGTCGAGGTACTTATCCTTCTTTTCACATTCTTTCAGTTTTATTCTGTGGTTAGTCGGGACTGCAAAGTCGGCTATTTTGCAAGTTCTCTTTTTTTTTTTTTTTGTTGATTATTATTAGGTCTTGTCTTCTGGCCTCATTAGGTGATCCGTGTGTATGTCAAAGTTCCATCGGAGTTTTTGTGTGTTATTTTCTAAGACAGGTGCTGGATTGTGCATATACCATTTGTTTGTATGATCAAATTTAAATTTCTTGCACATCTCCCAGTGGATCACCTTGCTGACCCAATCGTGTCTAGTCTTATATTCCTTCTGTGCTAATTTGCTGCATTCGCTTATTATGTAATTGATGGTTTCATCTCTGTCACCGCATAGCGTATATTTGCTATTTTGTTGCGTCTTATCTATTCTCGCTTTGATATGATTAGTTTATTATTATTTCACTCTTTGAAAGTTTTTCACGCGAGAGTCTGAGTGACAGCAAGTCTCCTCAGGTCTCCAGGACTTTTCTCAGTTTTCGAGCCTATCTAGACGTTGCTGTATCTAGATGGTCTCGAGCGTTCCTCGGGTCTCTAATTTCCTTTATCGTATTAGATATATAAGGAAATTCCTTTGTCATATAAAACCAACAATTATAATATTTTGGTCTCATAATTGTCGTTTCATTGAGTCTATGAAATCTATCGGTAGACGTAAAATCTATTATAGAACAGATAATAGAAATAATACTACATATGTCTCATAATAGTTGAAACTTTTGCCTATAAATTTCATATACTAAATGTAACAATGCTGCAAAAAAAAAACAAACATGTCCCACAAAAGTTGAGACATTTGCCTATAAATTTCATATACTAAATGTAACATCTATAATGGGACATGTAAGAAAAATGCTGCAACCTCTGTCCCATAATAGTTAATACATTTGCTTATACATATCATACACTCAAGGTAACATTTATTATGGGATAAAAAATTGAAAAAAAACAAACATGTCCCACAAAAGTTGGGACATTTGCCTATAAATTTCATATACTAAATGTAACATCTATAATGGGACATGTAAGAAAAATGCTGCAACCTCTGTCCCATAATAGTTAATACATTTGCATATAGATATCATACACTCAATGTAACATTTATTATGGGATAAAAAATTGAAAAAAAAAACATGTCCCACAAAAGTTGGGACATTTGCCTATAAATTTCATATACTAAATGTAACATCTATTATGGGACATGTAAGAAAAATGCTGCAACCTCTGTCCCATAATAGTTAATACATTTGCATATAGATATCATACACTCAATGTAACATTTATTATGGGATAAAAAATTGAAAAAAAACAAACATGTCCCACAAAAGTTGGGACATTTGCCTATAAATTTCATATACTAAATGTAACATCTATAATGGGACATGTAAGAAAAATGCTGCAACCTCTGTCCCATAATAGTTAATACATTTGCATATAGATATCATACACTCAATGTAACATTTATTATGGGATAAAAAATTGAAAAAAAAAAACATGTCCCACAAAAGTTGGGACATTTGCCTATAAATTTCATATACTAAATGTAACATCCATTATGGGACATGTAAGAAAAATGCTGCAACCTCTGTCCCATAATAGTTAATACATTTGCATATAGATATCATACACTCAAGGTAACATTTATTATGGGATAAAAAATTGAAAAAAAACAACATGTCCCACAAAAGTTGAGACATTTGCCTATAAATTTCATATACTAAATGTAACATCTATAATGGGACATGTAAGAAAAATGCTGCAACCTCTGTCCCATAATAGTTAATACATTTGCATATAGATATCATACACTCAAGGTAACATTTATTATGGGATAAAAAATTGAAAAAAAAAAAAACAAAAATGCTGCAACCTCTGTCCCATAATAGTTGATACATATGCATATAGATTTCATACTCTAAATGTAATATCTATTATGGGACAGGAAATAAAAATACTATTACATCTGTCCCAAAATAGTTGGGACATTTGCAACTAACTTTCATATACTGAATGTTACAATATTATGGGACATAGGTAGAACATGCAACAGCACCAACGATTATGTTATAGAGGTAACATTTTATGACACGTCCCATTGTAACTATGACATTTAATGTATAAGATTTATATGCAAATGTCCAACTATTTTGGGACCGAGCGAACAGAACATTATATTCTCCATGAAAGAAATTCAGAAAGCTTCAGTGAAGTAATGTATCAAATGAAGTACTGACTTTGTCCCATGATAATTGTCATATTTGATATAAGAATTTTATATGTAAATGTATCAACTATTTTGGGACAGATATGTCCCGTAATAGATGTTACATTTGATGTATGAAATATAGATACATAAGTTGCAACTATTATGGGACAGAGGTAGTTGTATTTTATTACATATCCCATAAAAGATGTTACATTTCGTGTTTGAAATTTGTATGTAAATGTAACTACTATTATGGGACAGAAATAGCAGTATCTTATTACTTGTCCCATGATATTTGTCACAATTAGCGTATAAAATTTATATGCAGATGTATCAATTATTATGGGACAGAGATCGTAGTATTTTTATTATATGTCCCGTAATAGATGTTACATTTCGCGTCTGAAATCTATATGCAAATATATCAACTATTATGGGACAGATGTTGTATCAATTTTCTTATATGTCCCATAATACATGTTACATTCGATGTATGAAATGTAAATGCCTAAGTTGCAACTATTATGGGACAGAGATAGTAATATCTTATCACTTGTCCTATGATATTTGTCACAATTAGCGTATGAAATTTATATGCAAATGTGCCAACTATTAACAAAGGGTGTACTATTTTATTAACTGTCCCATAATACTTGTTATATTTTGCGTATGAAATTTATATGCAAATGTACCAACTATTGTGGGACATGTGTAGTCTTTAGTAATTTCATTGTTTTTTGGGTTTTTTTTTAACATTTAGCCCTCTTTACGTTGCGGCAATAAATAACCAGACCTTAATTTACCCATAAATTTGTACTCTATACAAATTCAAAAGAATTATACAATGGACTAAATAAAACACGTCGGTGATATGTACTCTGTGTGTGTCTATGTAAGTGTGAGTGTGTGTGTGGTCTTTACTGTTTAATTTAGTCTTTACAGTTTTCTATATAATATTTTATGTTCAAAATGTGTATTATTATTATTATTATTCACTCATTAGAGTTTTTCACATCAGCGTTACCCGATGGTTTTTCACTGGAGTCTGAGTGACAGCAAGTCTCCTCAAGTCTCCAGGACTCTTCTTAGTATTCTAGCCGTTCTCAATAATGCTGTCGTTTGGGTGGTCTCTACTCGTCCGCCAACTTCCAAGTCCTCTAGTCCCTTTAGTAATCCTTTAGTTACTGTTCCAAACGCACCAATTACAATTGGTATAATTGTCACCAGCATGTTCCACAGTTTTTTTCAATTCCTAGTCCTCTTTACGTAGCGGCAATAAATAACCAGACCTTAATTTACCCATAAATTTGTACTCTATAAAAAATTCAAAAGAAATTATACAATGGACTAAATAAAACACGTAGGTGATATGTACTCTGTGTGTGTGTGTGTGTGTATGTAAGTGTGCGTGTGTGTGTGGTCTTAACTGTTTAATTTAGTCTTTACAGTTTTCTATATAATATTTTAAGTTCAAAATGTGTATTATTATTATTATTATTATTATTATTATTATTATTATTATTATTATTATTTGGTTTCATTCATTTGATATTTTATCTTAACTCAACTGTTTTGTGTGATTACAATAGTGTGCGCATGCGTGTGTGTGCTCATGCGCATGTGTGTGTGTGTGTGTGTGCATGTATATGAGAGAATGTGTGCACATCTGTAAGTATGTATGTATGTATGTATGTATGTGTGCGTGTGTTTTTTTCTGCTTCTATTTTTCGTTTTTTTTTTAGTTGTGCATCTCGAAAAAAAAAACAAGTCTGCATTTCTATGTGAAACACATTTGCAATGTGTACGCGTATAAAAAAAGAGATAGAAAGAAAAAGTGTGTGTGTGTGTGTGTGTGTGTGTGTGTGTGTGTGTGTGTGTGTGTGTGTGTGAATGTCTTTGGTTACCAAGCGTTAAGCTGTGTAGGTGTGTAGTGTTGAGTATGTGTGTGTGTGAGTGTGAGTATGTGCGCACGCGCTCGCGGACGCGCGTTCAGACTGTGTTACCATAGCAACGGTGGTGATGATTGCCTTTCTTTCTCTCTCTCTTTCTCTTTCTCTCTCTCTCTCTCTCTATTTCTCTGTCTCCTTCTTTTACTCTCCCTCTTTTACTTACTTACTCTCTCTCTTTTTCTTTTGCTTTCTTTCTTTCTTTCTTTCTTTCTTTCTCTCTCTCTCTCTCTCTCTCTCTCTCTCTCTTTCTTCTCATTCGTTCTCTCTCTGTCTCTGTCTCAGTCTCTTTCTCTCTAGCCTTCCCTCGGAACCTCCTCTCCTTCTCTCTCTTTTATTTTTAATCTTTTGATTTCTCAAACCAGCCACGTTATCTCCGGATTCACCAGTGTGCACAACCTACACACACACACACACACACACACACACACACACACACACACACACACACACACACACACACACACACACACACAGAGGCACACACATGCATATATTTATCTACATACACATACAGAGGCATTTTTAGACATAATTTCGTATATAGACACAATCCTTCCTCATCCAATCTACTTCATCTTCCAGTTCAACTGCTACGACTTCGACGGCAATAACTAATTGTTTGCTAGTTACCCCAATAAACTTATTAACAATAATACCACTAACAGTAAATATACAAGAGAACGCGAAAAGATTACGAGTCATAGGGAGACAAAGGAACTCACATACAGACGATTTTTATGACTCTAGTATTTATATAACTATTCCAATACTGTTGCTGCTGCTGCTGCTGCTACTACTACTACTTTTTCAGCTATTCAGAAAAATAATTAAAAACCTCACGGTGACCTATGTACGAATGTCCTTTTTAGGTCACCTGGTGTGATTAACACGCTAGATTAGCAGACCATTGTCAGTGAGTTCGATTCTAACCGGGCATCCCCGTACTTCTGGTCTTGTAGCTAAAATGAACTGCAATGAACGAACGTCGCACAACAGGCACCAACAATTACGTACAATTTTACACTTCTAACATGAAATAACGGAATAGTTAGTATCAATGTCTGGCTCAAGGCCTTAACAGAAAATCACCACCAAAGACCATACAAGACCTTCTCCCGGTGAAAAAACACTTCCCGCCAGACTTCTTTCCACTTTTCTTCTTTTTGCAAATGATAAATACAGGAATCTATTAATTTTATCAACCGATACATATTTGTGATCGAAATGATTTGGTTTATTCTGTGCGTGAACGTAATGAATCGCAATACACAGTATGCATATTTGTATGTATGCACATGTCTTCTGTATACATGTATACGGCTTTGAAGGTGTACTGTCTTGACCTCTATCCTGAATTGCCTCTCATTTTACGTTCCACTTTTATGCAGATGATAATATAAATTGGTCTCAGTCTATCTATCTATCAATCTATCGATCTATCTATCTATATCAGGCTGTTAAGATCTATCTATCTATCTATCTATGTCGATCTATTAAGATCTCTCTCACTCTCTCTCTCTCTCTCTCTATCTATCTATCTATCTATCTATCTATTTCCGTCTGTAAAAACCTATCTATCTCGGTCGGTTAAGATCTATTTCATTCTTTTCAGATCTATCTATCTCGGCCAGTAAAGATCTATCAATCTATCTCGGTCTGTTAAGATCTATCTATCTATCAATCTCTGTATTATATGATGGATACATGTAATTAAAATAAACTATATATATTTATATATATATATATATATGTGTGTGTGTGTTTTGGTCTCTCTCTCTCCCCCTTTCTGTAGCTCAATCTCTATTTCTGACAGACTATATATATATATATAGTATTATTCGGTCCAGTTAAACCGGAGATGGGAGTAATTCCACCAGGACAAATATATGTATATATAGTCATCTACAGACTGTTTCGTTTTATCCCCAGTGTAGCTAGACACACGAGATTCCTCAAGTGAGGATCGAAAACCGGCCAACTTTACGTCAGCCTGATAACATAACCTCACAGCTACCAGTAAACCAAACCTAATTTAACACGTATGTTTTTAAATACATATATATATATATAAGGAATTATTCCAGCCACGAGATGGCTCAGTCAGCTAGGACTGCAGAATACACT
>CAUZXS010000547.1:0-37500 GCA_963585895.1 Sepioteuthis lessoniana
GCCTGGGGCTAAAGAATATGCCAACTACATCTCTTCAGAGGAGTAAGACCCCCACCAACGAATGTCTTTGATTTGATACTAAACTGCATTTGATGGAGAGGCTCTAGTTTTGGATCTTTGGGGAATGTTGAATTCACCTTCTTCATCATCAATCCCAAGTCCACTCTGATCCAGAACAGACTCGTGTTAGTTACACACACACACACAGAGGAATGTTCAACAGACTCGTGTTATTTACACACACACACACACACACACACACACACACACACACACACACACACAGAGGAATATTCAACAGACTCGTGTTAGTTACACACACACACACACACACACACACACACACACACACACACACACACACACAGAGGAATATTCAACAGACTCGTGTTAGTTACACACATAAACACACACGCACACACAGAGGAAAGTTCAACAGACTCATGTTAGTTACACACACACACACACACACACACACACACACACACACACAGAGGAATATTCAACAGACTCGTGTTAGTTACACACACACACACACACACACACACAGAGGAATATTCAACAGACTCGTGTTAGTTACACACACACACACACACACACACACACACACACACACACACACACACACACACAGAGGAATGTTCAACAGGCCATATTAGAATATTTGTAATGTTTTTTTTTCATGTATTTCTTGATATATAAATTTAATTTTGTTTCTACTACTTTTGTTTTGAATGTTCTTTTGTACGCGTCATTTCACATCTTTACTCTGTTTGCCTTTTCAAATAACAACCAACAAAATAAATGGTGGGGGAAATAATCACTAAACACCAAACAACATGTCACCCCTACAAAATGAAAACTATCAAACAAACAAACATGTACCACCTACAGATGGGAAGTTACATTTGTTTTGTTTTTTAAAACGGCTCATTTAGTATAATCAAGGGGGATAAGGTTTGGACTTGATGAAGGCCATAAAGAAACTCCAATTATTTCAGAAAGTTTTTTGGCTTAGTTTCGGCGTAAAACAAATCATAGATTACTTGTTGTTTCTAATCTTGTTCACTTAAATTGGGCTGAATTTCAATGAAAAAGTGATCGAATAATAAAGCTAATCATGAAAATTTAAGTCGGTGTCCTTGTGGTGTAATGGTTAAAGCGCTGGACTACGGAATCGTAGTAAGCGAGTTCGTACTCCAATCGCGCTATTACGTTCACTTTCGGACAAATACCCTGGGGAAAGTTATGAGCCCTCTGGTCCTCCCAACTATGGGTTAAATAGTACCACTACTATTCTTCTAAGAGAATGGCTTTGGCATTAGATATCCTACAAAGGTTGATATGCCATTAAACAAAACAAAACCATGAAAATTAAGATTTATCACATTTTTCTATCAAAAATTGGACTAATCAGACTATGAAAATGTTTTAAAAATTATTCAAAAGTTGCTACTGCAACTTGTACATACATTGGTATGCTTTATATCAGGGGTTCCAAACCTTTGGCCCTATGTGACCATCGAGGCCCATCCATTCAGCCCTACACCTAACTTTCATACTGTTCTCGTCTTTTGATGGTGACTGTGAAAAAGTACTATTACAAGAGCCAATGGACCCATTGATCTTGAGGATTCAGAAGATTTGAAGTCTGAATTTCTTGTTTCTCACTTCCTTTTTATAATAACCATATGTTTCCATCTAGACGATTCTTCAACCTTATCATCCACACTCAACAAGTTGTGAGCGTGTTTGGCACAATATACTGAAGAGTTGTTTTCCAAAATGAAGCATAACAAGAGTTCTTTGTATTCTCTGAAGTTAAATCATCATTTGTCTTATGTGTTCCTTCTGCCAACTTCTTCATTTAACTCTAATTTTACATATTTTTTTATAATGGCAAACAACATCACATATCTCATTAATAAATTATGATCATTGCCTCGCGAATGTTGTCTTTTTTTTCTGTCTATTTAAGTTTGCGGTTCCTGACGCTGCTCATCTAAACTCTTTCGCCCTTGGGAAGAAAAGGTTGATTTGTTTATTGTGGCAACAGTTCAATTTAGAACCAGCTTCACATTTTGGAGGAGCTGATAACAGAAGAATGTTGCACCAATGTGCCACGGATTATTCTGAACAACACTTCTCAGATTTTGAATTCAGAGTTTTTCCATCTCCTAAACTGATTGCCCTGCTAATGTTAGAGAGCTCAATCTACCCTACCATTTTATCCATAGGTAAGATATATATATATATATATATATATATATAAGTAGCTAAAGTTGGCAACCTGAAGGTTCCCTTTTCAATAGCTACTACACTGAGAAGTTGGGGAAGTTGCTACTCTTTTCTATGAATTGATCAACTTACCCTTGATATGTACCTCATAATGATGAGTTTTAAGTAAGGAGGCATCAAGTACCATTTTTTGAGTCTTTGGTATGACTTGACTAGGGATTCAACTCCGATCTCCCGGACCACTAGCGAACACTCTATTATGCCAATGTATGAAATAATATATATATATGTGTGTGTGTGTGTGTGTGTGTTTGTGTGTGTGCGCACATTTCGACTTGATAATTATTTGGCCTTCTTCAGGTAATCCATGCACGTCTTAAACGAAAGAGACCTTTCGTAATCGAATAACTTGACCAGTTCTTGATCAAATGATTTCAAATCTTAACAGCAAATGTTGAAAGATCTACGATTAATTTTAAAATGACTATTCTGGCCCAGTGAACAGAATTTCGATACCCGAAAAGAAAAAAATTTAAACATAAAATTTTACGTAGTTTCAACAAATGCAGTTAAAATTTGAGATCATTTGATGAAGAATTGGTCAAGTTATTTGATTCTGAAATTATATGAATTTTTCTGAAAGACCCTTCTTTACACCCCAAAGGATATCAAAATTTTTGAAACTCCCTTTGTTTATTGACTTACGTTTTAAATCTATAATATATGAATTTATTAATGGAGATAAATGTAAAGTTGGCGACCCGAAGGCTCCCTTTTCAATAGCTACTACATCGGAGTGTACGGAAGGGCGCTACTCCTTTCCCTGGATTGCTCCACTTTACCCTTGATCCGTGCCTTTTAATGCTGAGTGTTACGCAAGGCAGCACCAAGTACCATTTTTTGTGTCTTTGGTATGACTCGACCTGGGATTGAACCCTTGTCTCTCGGACCATTGGCGAACACTCTACTCATTAGACTAATGGCCTGACTAAGGAGATAAATGTACATGATATCTATTACATAGTAAAAAAAAGAATTATGCAAAAATTATATTACGAATTTAAAGATATTCAAATCTAAAAAAATAAAAAAAGGATATATATATATATATATATATATATTGGGAGCATTTCTTCATTAATACAAATTTCGTTGAACATAGTAGACATTTTTTGTCTACATATTTTCTTGTTGATCCTTTCATATTGCCATATTGATTTTATAATATTCGTACAAAGTAGTAATGTACATACAAAAGTTACATCAATTTTGTAATAGATCCTCCCCCGATGATGGCCCAAAGTCGGACAGAAAGTACTTGGGAAATAAACAATTATGGAAAATACATCGATCAATTCCCGCCGAATATTATAAAATCAATACGGCAATATGAAAGGATCAACAAGTATATATGTAGACAAAAAATGTCTATTATGTTCAACGAAATTTGTATATATATATATATATATATATATATATATATACAAATTTCCGAATTAATAGCTAGATGTAGATATAGGACTAAATTTAAACTATAGACAAATTATCATAGATAATGCTTAAAAAAAAAAAAAAAATAAAAGAACATAGGATTAATTTGAGATTTGAGGTGAAATGAATAAAATAAAATAAAATAAAGATGTGAGAAGATACCATGTGATGTGTATGTACTTTTCAATGGAAGGGTAACTCAATTAATAGGCACGAATATAAATTTTGAACTTTAAATTTTGAACTTAATTTAAGATAAGTATTACTGTATCCTTACGTAAGGTTATTAAGGAATGTTGAAATGTATTTAGAATTTGAAAATTAAAAAAAAATAATTTTACTATAATTCCAACCGGTAATAAAAACTAAAAACCGGAAGTGGGCGAAATGGGGAGGAAACTCTTCACCCCTCTCCCTTCCTTCCTTCCTGTGTCTATTCTGAATTATTTTATCCATTAGATCTGAAGAAGTCCTGTTGTTTTTGGCGTTATTGATTCATATCAATACTCATAACATGATGAAAATAATCCTAAAGTGATCGGTTTTTGTTTTTCTTAAAAATATATATATATATGTGTGTGCGTGTGCGTGTGTGTGTATGTGTATATGTGTGTGCGTGTGTGTGTATGTATGTGTGTGTGCGTGTGTGTGTGTATGTGTGTGGCGTTTCAAAAGATTCGATATCAACTGGGATGTAGAAAATATTAAAGAAAAATAATCATCTTTTCGTAATTTGCAACCTTGACCTTGTTCAAATGATCTCAAACTTAAAGACCGTGTGAAGAAATAACTGAAAATTATGTTTAATTCTTTGGTTTTCTTTTCAGATGTAGAAATGTTATTTACAAGGAAACAAAAGGAGAGTAGATATCAAACATATTTTTGAGCTGATTGAACACATGCTGTTAAAATTTGACATCGTTTGAACGAAAATTGGTCAACTTATTAGATTACGTAAAGATATCTATCTTTCTAAAACACCCTGTACATCTCAACGATATCAATATTAAAAAAATCCTGTATATTAGTTTTCCAGTTTAATCCAACAGAATACATCTCTCTTTTTTAAAAAAAATCTAATTTGAGAAAAAAGAACCGAAGCTTTGTTTTATTTTATTTACATAAATTTGCCAGAGGTCATCAACCAATAAAAATGAACGTCTCTTCTCATATGTCGGCCTGAAAAACTAGTGTAGAGCTTAAGACTTCCGCATTCCAAGTGAAAACAATATGTAACCTTCAGGGTCTTTGCTGACAAAAATGAACTCAGTGCCCAAGACCTCTAACCCATTCATCACATCTTTTTGATAACATTATACAAACACGGCTATGAGAGGTAAGGTAACAGATATAGAAGCAGACCACAAACGGAGTTTAAATTTCAGTCGAGCCTGGCAGTGTACACTTGGCAATCATTACCATCGTTGTCATGCTGGGGTGGGAGCTGTAGAACACACCAATTGCATCTCTGCAGAGAGGTAAGGCTCCTCCAATGAATGTCCAGGATATGACACTAAAATCTGATGGTAAGGCTCCAGTAATACTGGAGCTCTGGCGAATGCGGAGTACTCTTTCATTGCCATCACTCCCAGGTCCACTCTAGCCTAGAGTGGTAGCACCTGATAAGGTCCTATCTATGGGTCAAATAGAGCTAAACTGTGTACCTATACTAAACTGAATTGTTTGAAATAGGAATATTTTTGACATTGAAACTGCGTACTTATGCTAAACTGAACTGTTTGAAATAGAAATGTTTTTGAATAAAACTAAACAATGTATTTAAGCTAAACTGATTTGTTTGATATAGAGCTCTTCTTGACAGTGAAACTGTATTTATTCTAACCTGAATTGCTTGAAATAGAATTGTTTTAACATTTAACTGAACTGTTTTGATATTTATCTGTTTGTAAACAAAAAAATACACTTATACTAAACTGAATTTTTTGAAATTTAATTCGGCGTTAAATGACTCAAAAAGTTTTATACGCCCGTAAAACAAAATAATCAACCGTAGTCAAGAGCGACCCGAAGGCTTCCTTTTCAATAGTTACTATGCGTAGGGAGGAGCAAAATTCCTTTCCTTGGATTGCTCCACTTTACCCTTGATATGTACCATATAATGCTGAGTGTTTAGCAAGGAAGCATTAAGTACCGTTTCGTGAGTCTTCAATATCACTCGACCTGGGATTGAACCCTGGTTTCCCAGACCATTGGCGAACTCTCTAGCCATTTGTTCCAAGATACAGTCTCACTATCGCGATCTCTTTAAGTCTGATACCCTTGGGAAAGGGGCTGAACACCCTATTCCTTCACTTATGGGTTTTTCATGTGTTCCGATCGCTTGAATTGTATGGTAACATCCCACTTTAAGAGAGATAACCATAGTCGAGGGTGACCCGAAGGTTCCCTTTTCGACAGCTTACTACACCAAGGTGTAGGGGAGGGCGCTACTCCTTTCCCCGGATTGCTCCACTTTACCCTTGATCCGTACCTTATAATGCTGAGTGTTAAGCAAGGAGGCATCAAGTACCATTTTTTGAGTCTTTGGTATGACTCGACCTGGAGATTGAACCCAGGTCTCCCGGGCCATTGGCGAACACCCTAACCGCTAGGCCAGTGACCGGTAAGAGAGATAACAATGGATTAATATATAGATAAATAGATAAGAGGCTGGGTTGAAAAGTTGAAAAGTTCATTGGCAAAGATTTTCTATCATAACATCATATCTGCTGTTGATAACGTTTTTGACCAATGAGATCCAAGCACTGCAAGACTGCTGGAAGAAGTTTGTGGACCATGAAGGAGGGGGTTGGGGCTATGTTGAAAAATAAACCACGGTTACATTCCATGAGAGTATCTTAGTCAGCTTATGGAAATTTCAGCTGACCCTCGTAGATAGATAGATAGATAGATACGCATTATTACTTTCCCTTTTAGGCTAATACCCTTAAGAAAGGAATTGAACCTTCTATTCTCTCACTTATTGTTTGAATAGTATTCCTGCTGTTCGTCTACAAGGATGGCTTTTGCACTGAATAACCCACGGAGGTTGATATGCCTTTAAACAACATCAAACAAACAAAACTAAGCAAAATGCATAGAAAAACATAAAACAACTGGGAATAATGTTCATGACAAGATGGGAAAGAAAGAAAGAAAGAAAGAAAGAAAGAACGAAAGTCAAAATGAATGCGATCAAGAACGTGAAACTGAATGAGAAAGAAAGAAAGAAAGAAAGAAAGAACGAAAGTCAAAATGAATGCGACCAAGAACGTGAAACTGAATGAGAAAGAAAGAAAGAAAGAAAGAAAGAACGAAAGTCAAAATGAATGCGATCAAGAACGTGAAACTGAATGAGAAAGAAAGAAAGAAAGAAAAAAAGAAAGAACGAAAGTCAAAATAAATGCGACCAAGAACGTGAAACTGAATGAGAAAGAAAGAAAGAAAGAAAGAAAGTCAAAATGAATGCGATCAAGAACGTGAAACTGAATGAGAAAGACAGAAAGAAAGAAAGAAAGAAAGAACGAAAGTCAAAATAAATGCGACCAAGAACGTGAAACTGAATGAGAAAGAAAGAAAGAAAGAAAGAAAGTCAAAATGAATGCGATCAAGAACGTGAAACTGAATGAGAAAGACAGAAAGAAAGAAAGAAAGAAAGAACGAAAGTCAAAATGAATGCGACCAAGAACGTGAAACTGAATGAGAAAGACAGAAAGAAAGAAAGAAAGAAAGAAAGAACGAAAGTCAAAATGAATGCGACCAAGAACGTGAAACTGAATGAGAAAGAAAGAAAGAAAGAAAGAAAGAAAGTCAAAATGAATGTGATCAAGAACGTGAAACTGAATAAGAAAGAAAGAAAGAAAGAAAGAACGAAAGTCAAAATGAATGCGACCAAGACCGTGAAACTGAATGAGAAAGAAAGAAAGAAAGAAAGAAAGAAAGTCAAAATGAATTTGATCAAGAACGTGAAACTGAATGAGAAAGAAAGAAAGAAAGAAAGAAAGAACGAAAGTCAAAATGAATGCGATCAAGAACGTGAAACTGAATGAGAAAGAAAGAAAGAAAGAAAGAACGAAAGTCAAAATGAATGCGACCAAGAACGTGAAACTGAATGAGAAAGAAAGAAAGAAAGAAAGAAAGAAAGAAAGAAAGAAAGTCAAAATGAATGCGATCAAGAACGTGAAACTGAATGAGAAAGACAGAAAGAAAGAAAGAAAGAACGAAAGTCAAAATGAATGCGACCAAGAACGTGAAACTGAATGAGAAAGAAAGAAAGAAAGAAAGAAAGAAAGTCAAAATGAATGCGATCAAGAACGTGAAACTGAATGAGAAAGAAAGAAAGAAAGAAAGAAAGAAAGAACGAAAGTCAAAATGAATGCGACCAAGAACGTGAAACTGAATGAGAAAGAAAGAAAGAAAGAAAGAAAGAAAGAAAGAAAGTCAAAATGAATGCGATCAAGAACGTGAAACTGAATGAGAAAGACAGAAAGAAAGAAAGAAAGAAAGAACGAAAGTCAAAATGAATGCGACCAAGAACGTGAAACTGAATGAGAAAGAAAGAAAGAAAGAAAGAAAGAAAGTCAAAATGAATGCGATCAAGAACGTGAAACTGAATAAGAAAGAAAGAAAGAAAGAAAGAAAGAACGAAAGACAAAATGAATGCGACCAAGACCGTGAAACTGAATGAGAAAGAAAGAAATAAAGAAAGAAAGAAAGAAAGAAAGAAAGAAAGAAAGTCAAAATGAATTTGATCAAGAACGTGAAACTGAATGAGAAAGAAAGAAAGAAAGAAAGAAAGAAAGAACGAAAGTCAAAATGAATGCGATCAAGAACGTGAAACTGAATGAGAAAGAAAGAAAGAAAGAAAGAAAGAAAGAAAGAACGAAAGTCAAAATGAATGCGACCAAGAACGTGAAACTGAATGAGAAAGAAAGAAAGAAAGAAAGAAAGAAAGAAAGAAAGTCAAAATGAATGCGATCAAGAACGTGAAACTGAATAAGAAAGAAAGAAAGAAAGAAAGAAAGAACGAAAGTCAAAATGAATGCGACCAAGACCGTGAAACTGAATGAGAAAGAAAGAAAGAAAGAAAGAAAGAAAGTCAAAATGAATTTGATCAAGAACGTGAAACTGAATGAGAAAGAAAGAAAGAAAGAAAGAAAGAACGAAAGTCAAAATGAATGCGATCAAGAACGTGAAACTGAATGAGAAAGAAAGAAAGAAAGAAAGAACGAAAGTCAAAATGAATGCGACCAAGAACGTGAAACTGAATGAGAAAGAAAGAAAGAAAGAAAGAAAGAAAGAAAGAAAGAAAGAAAGAAAGAAAGAAAGTCAAAATGAATGCGATCAAGAACGTGAAACTGAATGAGAAAGACAGAAAGAAAGAAAGAAAGAAAGAACGAAAGTCAAAATGAATGCGACCAAGAACGTGAAACTGAATGAGAAAGAAAGAAAGAAAGAAAGAAAGAAAGTCAAAATGAATGCGATCAAGAACGTGAAACTGAATGAGAAAGAAAGAAAGAAAGAAAGAAAGAACGAAAGTCAAAATGAATGCGACCAAGAACGTGAAACTGAATGAGAAAGAAAGAAAGAAAGAAAGAAAGAAAGAAAGAAAGAAAGTCAAAATGAATGCGATCAAGAACGTGAAACTGAATGAGAAAGACAGAAAGAAAGAAAGAAAGAAAGAACGAAAGTCAAAATGAATGCGACCAAGAACGTGAAACTGAATGAGAAAGAAAGAAAGAAAGAAAGAAAGAAAGAAAGTCAAAATGAATGCGATCAAGAACGTGAAACTGAATAAGAAAGAAAGAAAGAAAGAAAGAAAGAACGAAAGACAAAATGAATGCGACCAAGACCGTGAAACTGAATGAGAAAGAAAGAAAGAAAGAAAGAAAGAAAGAAAGAAAGAAAGAAAGTCAAAATGAATTTGATCAAGAACGTGAAACTGAATGAGAAAGAAAGAAAGAAAGAAAGAAAGAACGAAAGTCAAAATGAATGCGACCAAGAACGTGAAACTGAATGAGAAAGAAAGAAAGAAAGAAAGAAAGAAAGAAAGAAAGAACGAAAGTCAAAATGAATGCGACCAAGAACGTGAAACTGAATGAGAAAGAAAGAAAGAAAGAAAGAAAGTCAAAATGAATGCGATCAAGAACGTGAAACTGAATAAGAAAGAAAGAAAGAAAGAAAGAAAGAACGAAAGTCAAAATGAATGCGACCAAGACCGTGAAACTGAATGAGAAAGAAAGAAAGAAAGAAAGAAAGAAAGTCAAAATGAATTTGATCAAGAACGTGAAACTGAATGAGAAAGAAAGAAAGAAAGAAAGAAAGAACGAAAGTCAAAATGAATGCGATCAAGAACGTGAAACTGAATGAGAAAGAAAGAAAGAAAGAAAGAACGAAAGTCAAAATGAATGCGACCAAGAACGTGAAACTGAATGAGAAAGAAAGAAAGAAAGAAAGAAAGAAAGAAAGAAAGAAAGAAAGAAAGAAAGAAAGTCAAAATGAATGCGATCAAGAACGTGAAACTGAATGAGAAAGACAGAAAGAAAGAAAGAAAGAAAGAACGAAAGTCAAAATGAATGCGACCAAGAACGTGAAACTGAATGAGAAAGAAAGAAAGAAAGAAAGAAAGAAAGTCAAAATGAATGCGATCAAGAACGTGAAACTGAATGAGAAAGAAAGAAAGAAAGAAAGAAAGAACGAAAGTCAAAATGAATGCGACCAAGAACGTGAAACTGAATGAGAAAGAAAGAAAGAAAGAAAGAAAGAAAGAAAGTCAAAATGAATGCGATCAAGAACGTGAAACTGAATGAGAAAGACAGAAAGAAAGAAAGAAAGAAAGAACGAAAGTCAAAATGAATGCGACCAAGAACGTGAAACTGAATGAGAAAGAAAGAAAGAAAGAAAGAAAGAAAGAAAGTCAAAATGAATGCGATCAAGAACGTGAAACTGAATAAGAAAGAAAGAAAGAAAGAAAGAAAGAACGAAAGACAAAATGAATGCGACCAAGACCGTGAAACTGAATGAGAAAGAAAGAAAGAAAGAAAGAAAGAAAGAAAGAAAGAAAGAAAGAAAGTCAAAATGAATTTGATCAAGAACGTGAAACTGAATGAGAAAGAAAGAAAGAAAGAAAGAAAGAACGAAAGTCAAAATGAATGCGACCAAGAACGTGAAACTGAATGAGAAAGAAAGAAAGAAAGAAAGAAAGAAAGAAAGAAAGAAAGAAAGAAAGAACGAAAGTCAAAATGAATGCGACCAAGAACGTGAAACTGAATGAGAAAGAAAGAAAGAAAGAAAGAAAGAAAGAAAGAAAGAACGAAAGTCAAAATGAATGCGACCAAGAACGTGAAACTGAATGAGAAAGAAAGAAAGAAAGAAAGAAAGAAAGAAAGAAAGAAAGAAAGAACGAAAGTCAAAATGAATGCGACCAAGAACGTGAAACTGAATGAGAAAGAAAGAAAGAAAGAAAGAAAGAAAGAAAGAAAGAACGAAAGTCAAAATGAATGCGACCAAGAACGTGAAACTGAATGAGAAAGAAAGAAAGAAAGAAAGAAAGAAAGAAAGAAAGAACGAAAGTCAAAATGAATGCGACCAAGACCGTGAAACTGAATGAGAAAGAAAGAAAGAAAGAAAGAAAGTCAAAATGAATGCGATCAAGAACGTGAAACTGAATGAGAAAGAAAGAAAGAAAGAAAGAACTCTTATAATTATATTACAATTGATTGTTAATTAATGACGTTAAATGATCTAAAGATAAAAGATGAAAGTGTTGGAGATCTTCTTGCTAATCTATTTTTACAGTTGAATTGGTTCTAATCGGCTTTTCGCGTGTCAGTGTTAAATAACAGAACAATTGTGAGATGGAAGGCAGCTTCAAAAACATGGCTGGATAATATCATTCTATATATATATATATATATATGTGTGTGTGTGTGTGTGTGTGTGTGTGTGTGTGTGTGTGTGTGTGTGAACAATATATTCCAAGGATAAAATAAGATAATAATGAAATAGGATAAAAACTCACAACTTTGAATTTCACGCCGTCAATCCACAGTTGAGCTCGTGTTCAATAGGTGTTACAGTTACAACTTAACGAAATATAATATGCACACAAATATTTGAGGATCAATTCATATCATAAAAATAACATTTACGCTATAGGGATTCTCACGACCATTAAAGTTTATAAAAAGCGATTCGACCTGCATTCGCTTATATATATATATATATATATAAGTAAAGTTTGCGACTGTAGTCGATGGTAACCTAAAGGCTCCCTTTTCAATAGCTTGTTCACCGAGGTGTAGGGGCAGGTGCTACTTCATTCCCTGGATTTCTCCACTTTACCCTTGATCCTTACCTAATAACGCTCAGTGTTAAGCAAAGCGGTATCAAGTACCATTTTTTTGAGTGTTGGTATGAGTCGACTTGGGATTGAACTTGGTCTCCCTGACTATTGGCGAACATACTAAATATATACTGGTCTGTTCATTTTCTCTTTCTCTATTTATCTGCTAATCCATAAAATCGACGTCAGTTTGTAAGAATCCCTTATAGTCCAATCATAAAATTGATATTAAGTGCATGTCAACCTGACTGGGATTATTTTTTGCCTAAGGGTTAGAGAGTCGCATTTATAATACGTTCATATTTACATTTTTTTTGTGTGGAAATATTTATTAACAGTTTTTTTTGGCACAGAATCCAAAGTCCAAACATAATTATGGCCTAATCGGCTACAACTGTAGGACACACAGACTGCATCTTTGCAGAGGAGTAAGACCGTTCCCTACCAAGGAGTGTCCTGGTATGACTCTAAACAATCTGTGTGGAAACAATTGAGCAATGCTCAATTGAAATGCTTGAAATAGAACTGTTTGGTTATCTAACTGTATGTAGATGAACGACTGAGGTTTAATTGAATTGTTAGTGATACATAGCAATACTTGGAACTATTTAACAGTTTGAAAAAAATGAGCTGATGTTCGCTTAAGAAAGTTATCAAAAAAGTGTTTACAAATCATATATATTTATTGTATATGTATAAAAGGATTTGGCGTTAAATAACCTACAATGGTCGATATGCCATAAAACCAAACAAAACAAAACCAAATCAAACCAAGTCATACATATTCAATGTATATGCTTAAAGATGATTTGGCATTAAATAACCTACAATGGTTGATATGCCATAAAACCAAACCAAACCAAATCAAACCAAGTCATATATATTCAATGTATATGCTTAAAAAGGATTTGGCATTAAATAACCTACAATGGTTGATATGCCATAAAACCAAACTAAACCAAACCAAATCACATATATTTAAGATACATGTATGAAGAAGATTTAGGATTAAATACCCTAAAATGGTTGATATGCCATAAAACTAAACCCAACGAAGCATAATTATATTAGGGTTTATGGATCGTCATCACTATCATGTTATGTTGGTGGCACAGAGTCCCTTGATTCTCTCTCGCTATCCGTCCCTATTGTCCATCGTTCCTGATCCTCTAAGACTACATCCAGAGTCTGCACGTAGTTGATATACATAAATCCTTGTTGATCGGTAAACACTGGTGTGTCAGTGAGTAGGAGTCCATCCAAGAATATTATTGTTGGAAACTGTATAAGAAAATCGCTTGTTTTTTCTTCAACTGTGGCTATCACCGATTTAAGTAGTGATTATTCTATTTAAAATTTAGGAGTGATTCCCGCTTGATTTGTAGTGATTAGTAATAATAGCAAGTTTCACAAACGGTGTAATCTCAAAATCTGGCACAATCACTGTAACTTTCTCAAATCCGACGTAAATGGTGAGAAAAATAAAAAATAAAAGAAAAACATTATATAAGTGTCAGATAAATTGTTCAAGAGATATTCCTAATGGGTGGTTACATTCTGTATAAAACTATATATATATATATATATATATATATATATATACCAAATACAGCCTCGACCAGGATTTGAACTCGGGTCAATATCTATTACATTATATACAGTAGGTAAAGTAAAGTTGGCGATCGTAGTCGAGGGCAACCAGAAGGCTCCCTTTTTAATAGCTACTACACCGAGGTCTAGGGGAGAGCGCTACTCCTTTCCCTGGATTGCTCCGCTTTACCCTTGATACTTACCTTATATTGCTGAGTGTTAAGCAAGGAGGTATCAAGTACTATCTTTGGTATGACGTGACCTGGGATTGAACCCAGGTCTCCCGGACCATTGGCCAATGAGCCGGTACTACATTCAAACAAAATAATCGGACACAAATCAAAAATCTACAAATGACAGAGTAATCTATTCAAATGTAGAATGATATCATTTTAAGATTGCAACCATTTAGTCTGAAACATGAAGCAAAAATGTCTAGAGAACCCTTAAGAAAATATCCAGATGTCCACAGTTCAGTCAAAGGTACTGTTGAATGCAGCGTTCAAAGTTGTTGAGAACGTCTTCACATTCCCCCAGGGTCATGTGTGTTTCTTTTTGTTTTGTTTTGGATTAATGGCCTAATGAGTAGAGTGTTCGCCAATGGTCTAGGAGACTGGGGTTCAATCCCAGGTCGAGTCATACCAAATTCAGAAAATGGTATTGGATGCCGCCTTACGCTATAAGGTGAGGATCAAGGGTAAAATGGAGAAATCCTGAGTGTGGCGTAGCGCCCTTCCATACACCTTGGTGTAGTAGCTATTGAAAAGGGAGCCTAAGGTATCTACGAGAGGAACATTTATGCATTTAGGAAAACAGGAACAAGATACATTTAGGAAAACAAATACTGTACGCACAAAGACATTGTAGAAAAATAAAACCTGGATGGCGAGGAGCATGTCACGTGGTTTTACTTGGTGAATAGAGTAAATGAACACGAGAATTTAAATAAATTCTTCTTATTTCCTTTTTCTTTTTTTTTTTGTGCGTAAAATAAGATAAGTAGATAAGTAAATTCCCGGAATGTAATTGATTACTGCAAGAGCTACTTATTTACTTAAATGTCCTGTTAAATCTCTCTCTCTCTCTCTCTCTCTCTCTCACGCTCTATCTATCTCATTCTATTCATATCTATCTATCTATCTATCTATCTATCTATCTCAGTCTGTTCATATCTATCTATCTATCTATCTATCTATCTATCTATCTATCTCAGTCTATTCATATCTATCTATCTATCTATCTATCTATCTATCTATCTCAGTCTGTTCATATCTATCTATCTATCTATCTCAGTTTATTCATATCTATCTATCTATCTATCTATCTATCTCATTCTGTTCATATCTATCTATCTATCTATCTATCTATCTCAGTCTGTTCATATCTATCTATCTATCTATCTATCTATCTATCTCATTCTGTTCATATCTATCTATCTATCTATCTATCTATCTATCTATCTATCTATTTCATCTTGTAAGCAAATTACACCAAATTGTTGTTAATATTACTCTCATTCTATCACATATGTTCCTTATCTATCTAAGAATCTCGGCTCCGCTTTACAGAGAAATAGCTCATTTAAATGTCTTGAAGGCCAGTTAAAAATACCTTCACAGCTGATATTTGTTATAGTTCTGAAGTCTTTCATAGGTCCATCCGCACATTTGAATGAGCTGATAACAGTAGAATAAAGCAACATTGAAGCACAGATTCTTCAGAACAACACACCTCAGATTTTGAATCCATATATTTTTTTTCGGGATACTGTATAAAAACAAAGAGTTTAGCCTGTTCCATTTTATTCATATACATCTCTCTATCCCTTGCTATTTTGTTCCCTACTCTCAAATATCCAATATATAAATTGTCATCCACAGAGAGACTTTCGTTGGAACACAACTTTTCAGTTTTTTTAAGCGAAATTCTCGAAGCTAGGATCGAAACCCGGCCGACTGTTGTACTAGCCGGAAATTCTACTACACATCCACGAGAAAACTCAGTGAAAGCAAAGGGATTTTTAACGCATACGTATCTCTTTCTTTTGTTTACATATGGAAGTAAAAGTTGAAAAAACAAAGTATTGCAAAATGAAGGATTTATTGTGAAAGTCGATGCAACAACGTTTCGGCTTCAGTAAACAATCATCAGGACTTAGAAAAGATGATATCGAGTGTTGTTAGATGGACGCTAATACAAAAACAAGGGAGGCAATTATATATACAGAGAAAGGAAGAACAGTCAATAAATCGGCGTTCAATCTAATTTCCTCCCTTCTTTTTGTATTTCATTAAACATCCATCGTTGATTTAACAACACTCCATATGATCTTTTCTAATTTCTGTTAATTATATCTACCCAACCCCTCTGCTCGGGCAGGATATGACACAAGGTCAATTTTTAAGCGGAGTTTAACAGGTTTGAATTCAGAGTTTTCCTTCTCCTAGACTAGTTACCTCACCAAGGCTGAAGAACCTAGTCTGCCCTACACTTTACCCCTAGCTGGAGGGAGAAAAATTGGATTCATACTTTTCCCAAGGGTATTAGTGCTATGTGAAATGCAATTAGTCCAGGATTTGAACTCGTATCGTCGATAACCATTACACCACGGGCACGTGTTAATGGTTTATTAAATCCGAAACCTTATAACGTCGACTTGTTTTTTCCAAATAAGTTCTTCGTTTTGGATTACTTTGTTGTTCAATTTTTCTCGCATATATATATATATATATATATACGAGGATCATTAAATAAGTTTCCAGACATTTTTGTATGGGCACTTTTATTGATAGTACACACAAGAAACTCTAGTCCCCTTCGAACTAATCTCCTCCAGCTGCAATGCACTTCTTGTACCGTTCCAACAACTTCTGGAAGGCCCCATGTAAGTCCTCTTGTGTGAACGCGTCAATGACCTTCGTCACAGCCTCTTTCATCTCCTCAATTGTCTCATAACGACAGCCTCTGAGCTTAGGGAATAACCAAAAGTCACAGTGAGCAAGGTCTGAACTATAGGGAGACTGAGGAACTGTCTTGATGCAAATCTTGGTCAAATAGTCTGTGACAAGGATGGAGTTGTGGACTGGTGCATTGTCCTGCTGGGAATGCCATTGACCCGATTTGAAGAGTGCTGGCCTCTTCCGACGGAATCTCTTCCTGAACTCCCTTTAAATCTCAACACAGTAACCCTAACCCTAACCCTTTGGCCAATCAAATTTGGTGTATTGACTTCCTTACTCCTCCCACAACTCTTATCATCCCTCACAGACTCCCTGCCTTCGTTGAATCTCTTATGCCACTCAAAAATTGATGCCCGATTCATGCAAGATGGTCGAAAAGCTCTCTGAAGCATTCCATGCGTTTCTGTGGCATATTTTCGAAGTTTAAAACAGAATTTTATTGCGTATCATTCTTCCTCACGTCCAGATTGCATTTTTGAAATTCCCCAGCAGTGACAATCGGGCTTTAGTAGGGTGTATTCCAATTGCTGCTGTAACTGTTCATTTAAGCCTGAAATCATAAAAATTGGTCAGTCATCTCATAAGATGTATAGCAATAGCATACATTTCCAAGAGTCTACAACAATACTAAATGCCTGTACAAAAATGTCTGGAAACCTATTGAATAAACCACGTATATATATACATATATATATATATATATATATATATATATATTGCAATCATCGGACAGATTCTGTCCGACGATTACAAAATGCATGAAGCCCAGGGTCACAGACGGCACCGTGTAATATGACATATATATATACACACACACATATATATATATATATATATATATATATAAAGGAGGCCCTAGTGTATAGTTATCGTCGTTCAAAATGGTCATGGCAACACGGGTTCAAATCTTCGACGAAGCTGATTGCATTTCATTCGGCACTAACACTCTTGCTAGAGGTATGAATCCTATTGTTGCCCCTCCAGCTATGGTTAAATTTAAGGCATGCCAGTTTATTTGGTTAGGCAACCAGTCTAGAAGAAGGAAACTCTGAATTCAAACCTGTTGAACTTAACTCAAAAATGAACCTTGTGTCACATTCTGCCCTTACGGAGAGGTTGGTAAATAAGTATATATATGATGTTCGTGGTGTAATGTTTTCCGTCTTAGGAAATGGACACAGCAACTCGAGTTTTTTTGCATTGTACATAACGCTAATTCCCTTGGGAAAGATGTACATCCGACTATGGGCAAATAGTAGGGTAGACTGGCTTTCTGAATTCCCGCATAGTTACGTTTGAGTTTATTTACCAGTCTCATCCTAATCAAGTCGTACTGATATCGTAGAGTTTCATGGGTTTCGGTCACTATCAGTCCCTATCGTTCATGGCTCCGGGCTGGTCTCCCAAACTGCGTCCTGTATCCGCATAGAGCTGATTTATATCCTTGCTGGTCATGTGCCGGAGTTCATTAGAGAACGTCCTTACTTCCCCAGCAGTGCCCTGTATTTCCTATTTGTCTTTCTTGGATTATTAGTGAGATGGGAGGTAAGTGGCTGTACAGTATTTTTGTTTTTTTTTTGCTGAGAGTTGTTTTCAGGATTTGCTGAAAACAGCCCGTAGCATCCTTGTGTAGTTTCCATCTTGGTTTTTCTCCAAACCCTTCGTGAGAGTCCAGGTGGTGCATTATTATAGTGGTACTGATGATAAAGTCACAGCTTGGAAGAAATCCCGTTTTATTCTATCAAATAGATTATATATATATATATATATATATATATAATCGATGTACACCTACATCCACCTCGGTGGCCACATTATTTTAAGCTTCATATGAAAATGTTACAATCATCAGATGTGGTCCGCAAAAAAAAAAAAAGAATGGCGAGGAAACAAATGAATATTGAAGACCTTACTAATGCAAAACGCTCCACCGCATCAGAAGTAGAACAGTTATGGGTAAAAATTAATACATATATATATATATATATATATATATATGCGCGCGTGCGTGTGTGTGTGTGCGTATGCGCATGTGCAGATCTTCCTTCTATCTCCAATATTTCGGTAAGTGTATGTGTGTGTGTGTGTGTGTGTGTGTTTTCATAATTACCGAACTTCTCAATCACGAAGAAAATGTGACACAAGATCAACTCTTTTGTCGCGTACAGCTTATTTGAATTCACTGTTTTCCTTCTCCTAGAATGGTTGCCTTATCAAACCTAAAAAGCACAGTCTGCTTTACTATTCACTCACTGTTGGAGTGGGGCGAGACAACAGATGGATTGATGTCTTTGCAAAGGACATTAGTACGAAGTGAAACAATAAACGACCTTGTTCAGCATTTGAACTCTGGGACACTGATACCATTTCCAACGGTTATAACCGTTACGCTATCTTCTTTTTTCTCTCTTTCTGTGTGTGTGTGTGTGTGTGTGTGTGTGTGTGTGTGTGGGTGTGTGAACATTTTCTGTTGTTTTACGAACCATCTTCATAAGCTTCAGTAGTAAACGTCCTTGACCCACGTTTGCGCTGATTTTAACGTCACCTTTCGTTCCCTCCATGAACCACTTTGCTAGGATAGAAGAAGGAAGAACACTCATTTAAGAGGATTATGCGAGATGCTTACAACCTATCAAGTATTATCTTGTAATTTTTTAATGTTCAGTCGTTTAGTAACAGCAGGATTTGAACAACAACAACAACAACAACAACAACTGTCTTTTGTGATCGACTAGTTTTTTTTTTTTTCTTTTAGACAATTGTTTTCTATTAGTCTAAAAGAGAATCCACCCCGAGACAAAAGAGATTGATCCATCACTTAAAATCTTAGCTTTTCACAGACTGAAAATAATCTATCTATCTATCTATTTCAGTCTTTTTATCTCTGTATCAATCCCTGTCAATTCACATCTATCTATCTATCTATCTATGTTCATATTATTATCGATAGAATATACCGACTGCATCACTTGTAAAAAAAAAGGGCGTCTTGGATTCAATACTAAACTTCATGCAGAGGTGAGGATCAAGTTGCCATTACTCCGAGGTCGACTCTAATCCTTTGTAGTAGTCCTTGTTAAGGTCCACCCTATGCGCGAAATGGACATGTTTGAAAATGGTTCGTATTGAACACAATTACTTGCAATCATATAACTATGTGTTAATTATTTGTATCAAAAATAGTTAATTGAACTTATAATTGCAGATGATTATTTTCATAAGTCACTTGAAATCATAGAATTATTTGCAAACAAAAAAGAAAAAGACTGGTATCGGCATTAAATAACCCAACACCGTTTCAACTGCTATAATTGTCAACTTGGAAATACACAACTTCTCAAAAGAGATGTAACTCGTGAATATGATTATGATTTATTACTGAGACAAGCACAATGTCGATCATTTGGAAATGTAATCTTTTTTTGTGTTTCTTGTCTCAGCAATAAATATTATCATATAAATAGATTGCATTTATTTTGAGACAGTTTTAACTGATTTTGTTTCCAAATAAGCAGTGACGAAAAATATTCTTTCCTCTCTTGTCCAAGGTATTGTGATCAAGGATTAATAGTTGCTATAGCATACAATTTTCAAATCTGAAACATAAAAGAAACACAACATTATTATTAGTAAAGTTACTAGCAGTCATATGGATCCTATGTATATTAAGACTCTTTGTGTATACTTCCAAACAGATCGCAAAATTTGGTATTTCTATCAATAATTTTATCATCATCAAGCCGTGCTGACAATGTGGACCCTTTTCAGTCTCTATCACCATCTGTCCCAACTGATTATCGCAGTTAGTAGGTCCTCTACAGAGCTGATGAATGTAAGTCTCTGCTGGACGGTCAAAATTGGTATGTCCATGTGTTGGAATTCATAGAATGTCGATTGTGATTTCACCCTTACTTCCGCAGCATATGGACGGTTTGTGAGATGGGAGATAAGTGTTGCTTTGTGAGGTGCTGCTTCATATTGAAATTTGATCCCAATTATTATATCAAATAATTGACATCAAATTTTAAATATTTATCACAGCCAGTCCCTATATTTGCTTTGTCTCAAGTACAAAAGCATATTCCGCAAAACAATACAGTGAGTTCAATATCAGTGGGGGGGGGGGCACCATAAAATCTGCTTCTCTCCCGTCAATTCCTGTCTGTTTGTCTACACGTGCCGTTCAAGATATACAATCTCTATTCCATAATAACATATGTCCATTGAGATTACATTTTAGATTAACTAGAGGTCAGACTAAATAATCCACACACTCCTCCAGACGACTGACTTCTTAGGATCAACACATTTATTAATGCTTACAAATCCAATATTATCTTAACAACTCGATCATAACAGATTATACTTACTATCAAAAATGATTTTAACCCATGACCTAGATTAAGTTGAGGTCAGACCAGATAATCCACAAACTTCTCCAGATGAATGACTTCCTAGGATCCTCATGTCTATCAACACATACTAATCTACATTTAGATGAAGTAACATTGGTCGATAATCCAACGTTATCTTAATAGATTTTCCTTATTGTTAAAATTGATTTTAACCTTCATTATTTAATCCTCAGAAATTAAGGTTTACCTTTTGTTTTTAAAACATTTCTTGTTGAGTGAGACTATTTACCTGAAGGTCAGAAGCGAATTTTTCGCCATTAGATAACGAGTTATTTGGACGTCCATCTTTATTTTTGGTATTAGCGTAAGTGTGTTTCGTTGATTTTGAATTAGTTCTCAGATCCTATCAATTAAGACGGCGAAATCGATTAGTCGATTGATGGAAAGAGTGATAGGTATGAACAGACTGAAATGGACATATAGGAAGACAAAAACTGCTAGATTGATAGATTGGTTGATAGATATGAAAAACTGAGATAGATAGATAGATAGATAGATAGATATGAAGAAACTGAGATAGATAGATAGATAGATAGATAGATGTGAATAGACTGAGATAAGCCCAGTCAACTCGGGTTGAAGAATACACCGACTGCATATCTAATGAAAGGTAAGCCCCCCCCTCTCCAATGAATGTCCTAGATATGACACTAAACAATCTGATGGTGAAGTTCCAATAATGCTCGAGCCTTGGAGAATGCGGAGTACCCTTTCATAGCCATCGCTCCCAGGTATACCCTTCCTCGGGGTGGTAGTAAATAATAGGGTTCCATCTATGGATAAACGAAGAACTGTTTGACATCTAATCTGAGTGTAAACAAATGACTCAAGCTAAATTGAATTGTTTGAAATAGAACTGTCTGAACATTTAACTGAGTCTAAACAAATAATTGCTGTTTAAATGAATTGTTAGTGATACAGTGCAATACTAGGAACCATTTAAGTTAGTTCTAAAGAATGGGCAAGGCTCGTTTAAAAACTTAATCAACAAAATCTTTGTACGAATTATATATATTTTATATAAATGTATTAATGAGATTTGGCATTAAATAACCTATAATGTTTGATATGCCATAAAACCAAACCAAACAAAACACAAAGCAGACTAAGATAGATAGACAGATAGATGGACGTGAACAGCTTGAAATAGATAAATAGATATGAACAGACATAGATATATAGATAGATAGATTACAAATGAGCTTATACGGAGTGGGTATGCGTGAGTGAATGAGTGTGCTTGCATGTCTATGAGTCTGTGTGTGTGTGTGCATCTGGTAGATCCACTCCACCTCACAATATTTTTCCTTTTCAGGCAGTAGCGGCAAAAAAGCTGTTGCTACAATAGCCAACCTTGACTTGGTCTCGTGGAGAAAATAGGTGACATGCAAGGAATTGTAAGGAGAATAAGCATACATTCATGCATGTGTGTATACGTAATCACCCAACACTTCCGCTGGGTGAGACAGAAGGTCAATTTTTAGCGGAGTTTAACAGGTTTGAATTTAGAATTTTCCTTCTCCAAGATTGGTTAGTATACCAAAGTTAAAGAACTAACTTTGCTCTTTTTTAATACATCAAGTGTTCGGACTATTGTCTTCATTTTTATCACAACGTTTCGGCCGATATATCCTTCGGCCTTCTTCTGATGTCTTATTACTAACTCGGGAGTGTTAAACTATTGTGAGCATTCCTTGTTATTTTACCTGTAGTTGAGATTGAACCTGTAACCTTTAGATGATTTCACACAGAACTACTTTTCAACCAAACGCCTTAATCCACGGTGCCATGTATTCCGCAGGACAAGGAATACTTACAGCAGCTTAACACTTGTGGTACCAAGGAAATTTACTAAGCTTTTGCTTAGATGTGGCACAAGGCCATATGAAAGGGTACCCAAGTCATGGTTAACGGAATTAGTACAATCCACCTCGGGGAATTAAATAAAGAGCTTAGTTCGAGGTTCTGTGTAGGCTTGCAAGTCCGATGTGAAACCCCCGAAGAAGGCCGAAGGATATATCGGCCGAAGGACGCTGTGATTATAACAATGAAGATGAAGACAGTTGTGTGAATATTCTAAGTGGTAGACATTATTAAGTTTCATCTCAGAAATTTAGACACGTACCTCTTTACTTTGCTGGGGAGGAAGTGGGGAGAATAATTAGATATATACGTTTCCTAACGGTATTAGGACTATTTGAAATGCAATAAATGTTATCATCTAAATAGGTTGCATTTATTTTGAGACAGTTTTAACTGATTTTGTTTCCAAATAAGCAGTGACGAAAAATATTCTTTCCTCTCTTGACCAAGGTATTGTGATCAAGGATTAATAGTTACTATAGCATACTATTTTCAAATCTGAAACACAACATTGTTATTAGTAGACTTACTAGCAAGGTATTAGGACTATAAGAAATGCAAACAGAGTCGTTCAGGATTTGAAATCGGATCGTCGGGTCCATTGGCTACGACGATAACATTTACATCACGAGCGCCTCCACATGTATATGTGTATGTGTGTGTGTGTGTGTCTGCATCTTGTAGAACCACTTTATTTAAGACTATTTAAACCTTCCCAGGTAGTAGCTACAAAAAGCTGTTGCAACGATAGTCAGCCTTGACATGGTCTGGTGTAGAAAGTTGATTCAGACTGTTAGAGAACCATATGAACATATGATACGTACACAAGATTTAAAATTAGCTTATTATGCCCCAAGGTTATGCAAGAGAGACATCGAAGCGAGTTAAGCTAATCACTTACGTGGAAGGATTTGTCCGTCTTGAATATCAACATTCGAGAGGCTGGTTGTCTTTTGGAGCAGGGGCGAAAACACATGCCTATATTAATCACATGACGCTGGCATTACGTATAGAATATAAGTACATAATAATGTAGATATATCCTTGAATTTGCTCCATTTTTCTGTGTTCCAAATCAGCCGTATGCAATAAATATGATATTAACGTGTGTAATGAATCAGTTAAGATAATGTAGGTTGTATATCAGTTTTACTTTGTTTGAATTTATATGAACTTGTGGTTAATACAATTGTTCATCCTATGAAGTCAGTCATCTGGAGAAAAATACGGATTATATGATCAGCCTGTAATCATTGTTGTTAATAGAGCGAAGGCATTGCATATCTTCTTGATTGATATATATATATATATATATATATATATATATATATATATATATATATATGTGTGTGTGTGTGTGTGTGTATGTGTGTGCCGCTGTGCAATGGCTTTTGTCGTAAAAACCGGACACGGCGACATGAGTTCAAATCTTCGACGAGACTGTTTGGATTCGTTATAGCGCTAATACCCTGGGGAAAGGTACTATTTACCAACCCCTCCGCTCGGGCAGGATATGACACAAGGTCAATTCTTAAGCGGAGTTTAACAGGTTTTGAATTCAGAGTTTTCCTTCTCCTAGACTAGTTGCCTCCCCAAAGCTGAAGAACCTAGTCCGTCCTACTATTTACCCATAGCTGGAGGGAGAATAAGGGGGTTCATACCTTTCCCAAGGGTATTTGCCCGAAAGTGAACGTAATAGCGCGACTGGAGTACGAACTCGCGTACTACGATTCCGCAGCTCATCGCTTTAACCATTACACCACGAGGACACCCTGAGGAAAGGTAAGAAGTCTAATTTGTCTCCCCTCAGCTATGGGTCATTAGAAGGGCAGACAGGGTTCTTTAGCCTTGTCTAGGCGATCATTCTAGGAGAAGGAAAACCTTGAATTCAAACCTTTTAAACTCTGTTTAAAATTGACCTTGTGTCACAAACTGCTCATGTGGAGCGGTTGGTAAATACCCCCCATATATATATATATATATATATATATATATATATATATATCAGCGTTTTAATATCTATCTATTCATAGCAGTCCCCATATTTATATATGCTAGTTTACCTCTCTCTTTCTGTCTCTCACTCTCTCTCTCTCTCTCTGTGTCTCTCACTCTCTCTCTCTATATATATATATATATACGACAATGTAATTTTTAAAAAATAATGTGTTTTGCTAAAGAAAGCACTGTTTATAGTTGCTTGTTTTTCAGGGAAATCTTTCTCGTCCCAGAACACTGCCAGCATGACCTTCTTTAATGAGCGCTTTTCTTTACTGGAGTGTGAGGGTTCTTTTAGCTCGAGGAACAGTCTTTTCCACTCATTATTGTGGCAAACCCACGTTTATCTCATTTGTTAGCATTTTTTGATTAAAACATGTTTTTTCGTACACATTACGCAATTCTGTAATTGCTTTGCCAAATATTTTTGCGAGATTAATATAATTTTTGCTTTATACCAATCCCAAAGAATGCATAGATTACATGTATGGAAAAGATTTCTGAAAAAAATTTTTCTTTATCAAAAAGATACTGAATGATGCTCTTAATATATATATATATATATATATATATATGTATATAGTAAGTCGGCCGACCTTATGTCCAATAATGAGATAAGATACAAATCCACAGACAGAGTGTGTGTGAAAGAGAGTGATCACAAGAAATAAACTAAGCCATATATTGTAAAGTTGGCGATCGTTGTTGAGGGTGACCAGAAGGCTCCCTTTTCAATAGCTACTACACCAAGGTGTAGAGGAGGATACCACTCCTTTCTCTGGATTGTTTTCATCATCATCATCATATTGCGCTGGTAGCACGGATATCCCTGACCCTCTCTCGCCACTCCTCCCTATCGTTCATCGCCCTAGGTAGGTCTTCGGGACAACATCCTGTATCCTCACATAGCTGCTGAATGTACGTTCGAGCTGGTCGTCCTGCTTTTGCGCGGCCATGTGTGGGGATCCATAAGAGTACATCTCTTATCAGTTCATCTCTGCTTCTCCAGCAGTGTCCTGCATGTCTGGTTCGTCTAACTTGAATAGTTTTCGTGATAGGGGGCAGGTGGCCGTACAGTTGGTGTCTTGTGGGGTGCTGCTGCCAGGACTTGTTCAGGATTGCACGCAGCATTCTTGTGTAATTGCCATCCAGTTTCTTCTCCAGCCGTTTTGTTAGCGTCCATGTAGTGCATCCATATAGCAGTATCGATGTGACCGCTGCCTGGAAGAAACTGCGTTTCATTTTATCGGTTAGGTCTGATTTCCATACCCTTTATCCGTACCTTAGAATGCTGAGTGTTAAGTAAGGAGGCATCAAGTACCATTTTTTTTGTATCTTTGGTGACTCGAACTGGGATTGAACCCCATTCTCTCGGTTTGGTGTTTTCCAAAATTATTTAGACTGAATTCTATTTAACAAAACAGAAATCAAAATACGTTCATGAGAATATAACGTTATTTAATGACAAAAAATTCTCTCACTGTTTTCATCTCGACTCCCGTCAAATACTTCACACCTATCTATCTATCTATCGATCGATCAATTGATTTCTTTTTCTCAATTGATAGGAACTGATTGAGAGAACAAATACGACCCCACGGAAACATAGTGACCTAAATAGCAAACATAAATATTCTCCTCCAAATAACTCGTCAGTTAATGACAAAAAATGTGCTTCTCCCCTGCTCAACAACGTATCTTATATAAAAACAAAAGGTAAACCATAATCTCTGAGGATTAAATAATGAAGGTTAAAATCAATTTTAACAATAAGGAAAGTCTATTAAGATAACGTTGGATTATCGACCAATGTTACTTCATCTAAATATAGATTAGTATGTATTGATAGACACGAGGATCCTAGGAAGTCATTCATCTGGAGAAGTTTATGGATTATCTGGTTTGACCTCAAGTTAATCTAGATCATGGGTTAAAATCATTGTTGATAATAAGTGAAGTCTCTTAAGGTCGAGTTGTTAAGAAAATGTTTGTTTGTTAATCCAGGTTCCTTCATCAAAACTCTAATGAGTGAGTGTTAGTAGATGTATTGATCCTAAGAAGTCAGTTGTCTGGAGAAGATTGTGGATTATATGGCGGTGGTGAGTTAAGGTTACGTTTATTATGCGATTTTCTAAGACCTAAATTTTAGCCTCATATAACAAGGTAACACCATACGTGAGTTGCCAACTCTGTGTGAGTGTAAAAAGTTAATCAAGGGTAGGCCTAGGCCAAGTGATATGCACTCAAATTCCAGCACCAAAAATCCACGAATAATCCAAGGTATTAGTGGATGATACTCAAGTACATACGGCAATACAAAATTTTTTATTATGACTATGAAATAGTATATCTTTCATAAAAGACGCAGGTAGAAAAAGCAGAGAGAGAGAGAGAGAGAGAGAGAGAGAGAGAGAGAGAGAGAGAGAGAGAGAGAGAATGTGTGTGTGTGTGTGTGTGTGTGTGTGAACGCAAATTGGCAGACTAAGCAATATAAATATATATATATAGTTATGAAAAATTTTGAGACGGAAACTTCAAATCTTAACATTTAAGATAACCACAAAGGTTCATACGTAATTAATAAAAGAAACCTAAACAAATCAAGTTTGAGATTTAGATAAATACGCAGCATAATAAAATACTAATGTCTAGACGTTTAGACTTCGTCTAGCCCGGTAACAATTTTTAAAAAAAAGTTTTATATGTTGTCTCAATACTTTCTGAACAAACATTTTCGAAGTAACTCAAGCTTCTACAACTGCATCCCCACTATTTACCAGACCTTAGAGCGATACTTTTTGAACACACAATCGTGAAGAAAATTAACGTTTCACGAATTGTTTAATTCTGTATTGATAAATACAACTTCAATCTCGATACTTTTTGAACTCAGCTTGTGCTTTGAAAAAAGATTAACATTTCGTTCATTGTTTATTGATGTCTTCATAAACTCTGCTTCAGTTTGGTTACTTTTTTAATGTACAGCGTAAATTGAGAATTTATAGAAGAAGCCTGAGTTTATCATATTTACCCAACCCCTCCGCTCGGGCAGGATATGACACAGAGTCAATTTTTAAGCGGAGTTTAACAGGTTTGAATTCAGAGTATTCCTTCTCCTAGACTAGTTGCCTCACCAAGGTTGGAGAACCCTGTCTGTCCTACTATTTACTCATAGCTGGGGGGAGAATAATTGGATTCATACCTTTCCTAAGGGTATTAGTGCTATGTGAAATGCAATCAGTTTCGTCCAGGATTTGAACTCGAGTCGCCGTGTCCATTTCCTACGACGATAACCATTACACCACGAGAAGCCTGAGTTGATAAGGACAGTTTTGGGGGTCGGTTTGATCAGGTTTTGTTTGTCTTAGATACCAAGAGATGGGGCAGTGAGAAGTCCTTATCTGACATGTGCTATATATAATATATATATATATATCGGCTTGGTTGGGGGCTACTCTTGCTTTATCACAATTAAGATAGTTTATATCCTTTTTGATTTTGAATGGTTGAAAAAACAATTATCGTCTGACTGAAAGAGAAAAAAAAAGATATAGAGAAATAGATATGAATACCTAGGATACTTCGTGGGTGTGTCAAAGCTTTTGTAATATATTGGAGGTGCCCGTGGTGTAATGGTTAAAAATTGACCCTGTGTCATATCCTGACCGAGCGGAGGGGTTAGCAAATATATCATATATTGGTACCGTGAGGCACTATTTTAATGCCCGGGAGTTTTTTGCCGAGATCTTTAAGATAACGACCCACACTGAACTGTGAGATGCTGAGCTCGCCTGATTCTTGCTGGATTTGTCAGTATGGTTTGGAGCACGACCTCGAAATCTTCATCGTTGAGGTTGTTGCGACCCGGGAGAAAATTTCTTGAATTATCTGCTTATTGTACTATGATCGATTTCTTTTTTTTTTTTTTTTTTTTGTATCGCTTAAGTGGCGTTATAGACGAATTCAAGCTCGTGAAGCAAAAGTTCCCGAATTAGATTACGTAACACGTTCATCTGTGTCGGCTTTCCAATCACATACGGAGCGAAGCAATGAACAATGTGTCAGCGTACTGTCTGCCACAATACTACTAACCAGAATGGATATCTTTAATGGCATAAACTGCTTTGGTTACGTTCTGCAAACTTGCACATTTGACACACCCATTAGAATTTTAATTGATCGCAATGGTGTTATATACCCAACCTATGAAGATTATTGGAAATATCCAATTCCTCATAAATATGTTGGACACTATTGTGAGGGACCGAAAATATTCCAACTGCCTTTGGAGGTGGTGTTTCACTCGGTCAAGGCTGCCTGATGTGGGTGCCGGAAAAGCCCAATATTCACGTCACGCGGCCAACCCTCCTTGAGCCTCAGGGAGCTATCCACCCAGGCTCTAACCCTCCTCGGAGGGGCTAGGTTTATCGCCTGGCGCCTGAGGTGCCCTTTTCTTTGGGGAATGCCGACGGAGCCCGAGGCATTTTTGGAGCCTCCAGACATGTCTGGACTACGGGCCCTGCGCACGGACCCACCTTAAAAAGGCCTTGTGCCATACTTGCCCGTTTGGTGGGGCGCGTGACAAATAGTGAAAATAGATAAATAGATAGATAGATGACCTTCCGTTTACACACACACACACACACACTCTCTCTCTCTCTCTCTCTCTCTCTCTCTCTCTAACACTTGCATACACATACACACGCATATACTAGTGTTTTGGGGGTAAAATAAATTTGGAAAAATAAATCGGTGACCCGGGTTAAAATTCTGAATGTGGGTTTTAACTCAAGATCAAGCTAATACCCCAAGAAAAGGCATGAATCCATGCTTTTCCCTTCCCCAGTAAGAGTAAATAGTAGGGTAGACTGTGTCCTTTAGTTCTGATACAGCAACTGTTTTAAGGGAGGGAAAAAATTGAATTCAAAACGAGCTATACTCCGCCTAAAATAAACCCTTTGTCGCACCCTGTTCATAACAGAAAGGTTGTTAAGTGCATAGATCCACCTCTCCTACCTGAAATCCAGTCATGAGTAACTTAGAAGTGCGGGTCATATCTTATTCATATTGGGCAATTAATTTACGAAAAGGAATTCAAGCACCTTGACATATTGTTATAGACCAGCGTAATAGGTTATTCATTTCTTATAAAAATTATAATTAAGAAATAAATTATAAGGATCTTAAAAAAGGAACTTACTTTTTAATCACCCTGTGTTGTGTGGCTTCTACTTCTTTGTGCAACAAATGAATTAGCTGTCTTTTCCGTTGACATTGCTCCAGGGCACTCTTGTATGACTTTTCAAACCTGCTGCAAACCCATATACTTTTTCACACAGAACTGACACAAGTTCCCTATAGGCTGCTCCAGAAAGACTTCTGCAAAGCGAGTCTTCAAGAGTTTGCTGTCATGATATCTCATATGACTAGCAAGTCTGGCTTTTGACGAACAGATCATACTACAGATGATAGATGTTCAAGTTGTAAAGTATCAGGGTTCCAGATCGACCTGCATTCGAATAAGTTGCTCTGCTCAATGCATCTGATTGCGTATGAGAAGCGTCTTCTTGCCTTCATGTTGTGGGCCAGTCATAGGATAAGGCCAATTATACTCTAGATTACACTGACTCAGAAGAAGGTCTAAAACCTGCAGTGGACTATGAAAAAAATTGATGGCACTGAGGGTGGATATCAATCGGACCTCACACCGAGTTAGATTTGATATTAAGTCCTTTTATAGAGGGTGGGTTACTACGCATGAATCGAGACATGCGTGGCCGTCACAAAAATGATTGATCTCCTCTGCATTTCCCATTTTGGGGCACCTCAAACGCCAAGCAGTAAACTTAGTCCTACCAAGCAGGTATTGCCTAGGGGAAGATGGCATGAAGATTTATGTGACGGGATGGGTAGAGTGTTCAATCCCCGGCTGAGTCATACCAAAGACTCAAAAAATGCTACTTGATGCCTCCTTGCTTAACACTCAGCATTATGAAGTACGTATCAAGGGTAAAGTGGATCAATCGAGGGAATGGAGTTGTGCCATCACCTACATCTTGGTGCAGTAGCTGTTTAAAAGGGAGCCATCAGATCGACCTCGACTACAGTCAGAAACTTTACTTTACTTTATATGGCTTAGTTTATTTCTGGTAATCACTCTCTTTCACACAGACTCTGTGGGTCTGTATTTATCTCTTTATTGAACACTTAGTGTCTTAGATTCTCATCGGGTGCCACATATCTGCTCTTGTACTAAACTATGCTTAGTAAATGATAATTTCTGAAAGAATTTCTTGAAAATAATTCTTACGGTGGAGAGTTGATTTTTCTTGATTCTTCATGTTGTATCTAATTTTACGATCTATCTATCTATCTATCTATCTATCTTAGTCTGTTCATATTCTATCTATCTATCTATCTATCTATCTATCTATCTATCTATCTATGTCAACCTCGTGGATGAAATATTGAAGTAATTCTTCCCTGTCTCAAAAATTAGTGACATTTTTTTCTGGTTTCACCCCCGCTCAACCTTTTTCCTGGAATAAAAAAAGTAACAAACACTGGAACAAGTGGATACATTCTTTTGATAACATCAACGGGGAATATACGCTTTTTTAGTCAAAATTCGAACACTTTTCGCCGACATCACTCTAATTAACTGTTACACTTATCGGAATCTCATTAAATCTAAAGGGGTGCAAGTAGTTTTAGACATCTCGGAGTGGGGAATTACTCGTTTCTCTACATTTTCTTTACAAACATTACTAAACAATTCAGGAGACGCAATATTTCGCCAATTGCCAATAAAAAGCGTTTAAAAAGAGCCCCATTCGTGACTATTCTTTTGGGTGAGGACAGGTAACTTATATCTGCGAGCCTTTGAATGTACCCAATTCAGTCACAAACCAGGGCAATATATATATATATATATATATATATATATATATATATATTAGATTTTCTTAACTTATGGTATTTAGAGTGACAGTTTTATCTGGTCGAACGCGTTCACCATGTAACCCCAAACGTTATAGCCCTGTCGGATATTATCAGTGGGGATTCCTTTTCTGGGTTGGAGGGGATGAGGAACGAGGAACAGAGGAGAAGGGGTACTTGGACAAAAAGAAACATACGAAATGAAAGAAAGAAAGACGATTAGGAAGAAGGAATGGATGAATGAACGAACGAACGAAGATAAAAAGAAGCAAGGAGAAAAGAGGAGAAAAGAGAAAAGAACTGAAGAAAGAAAGAAAGAAAGAAAGAAAGAAAGAAAGAAAGAACGTTACAAACAAACAAACGCAAGAAGATCCAAACACATTTCTCAAAGTATAAAATAAAAAATAAAGAAAACTATGAGAAAGAAAGAGTAAGTAATAATGAAGAAAGAAAGAAAGAAAGAAAGAAAGAAAAAGGGACATAAAGAAAGAAAGCTACAAATAGAATATACCATCATGAGAAAAGTTTTTGGAAATTTAAAATGAAAGAAAGAAAGAAAGAAAGGGAGAAGGTATAATCAAAAGAAAGATATGTGGAAATTTAAAATGAAAGAAAAAAAAAAACATGGGAAAGAAAGAAAGAAAGAAAGAAAGAAAGAAAGAAAGAAAGAAAGATCTTCAAAAATTTAAAATGAAAGAAAAACGAAAAAGCCTGGGATAAAAAAAAGAAAGAAAGAAGGAACAATCACAAGAAAGATCTTCGGAAATATACAAAGAAAGAAAAAAAGAAAGAAAGTGAGAACAATCAATAGAAAGATCTTCGGGAGTTTAAAATGAAAGAAAAAGGGAAAAAACATGGAAAGAAAGAAAGAAAGAAAGAAAGAAAGAAAGAAAGAAAGAAAAAAGGTAAAATCTCAAGAAAAATCTTTGGAAATATTTCGTGAAAGAAGAATATAAATATAAGAAAGAAACGAAACGAAACAAAACGAAACAAAAAAAAGAATTTAAAAAAAGTTTAAAAGAATGAAATGAATATTAAAGAAAAATCTCTGAACGCGGGAAAATACCAAAATACCAGTTTTTATCGAGTTCTCTCAAAGGTGTCTTGTCTTTATATTTCTTTTCTAGCGATTTTTCTTCTTCTTCCTTGTGTCAAAGGTCAAACATAATCTTTTGGCATTTTTCCACCTTCAAATGTTTCCTATCTTCTCTTTTCTTTCTTTCTTTTTCCTGTCTGTTTTCAACGTCGCAACAAAAGTCATCCGGTCGACTTAAAATAACAAGCAAACTCACGCGAAACAATTCAGCAGATTTTCTCTTTTCATTTTTCCTTTTTTTTTTTACTTTCTTTCTTTTTTATTTTTATTTTTCTTGTCTCCTTTTTTATTCAATAATCGTCAAGGCAGTTTCTAAAATGGAAGATGACCTGTTTCTCGAACCAAGGAAAACACTGACGTTTATATATATATATATATATATATATATATATATATATATATATATATATATATATATATGTACGTGGCACTGTCAAACGTGTTGCTCGCACCTCTGTCACACTTAAAACAAAGACATGTAAAAAGTAAATCAATTCAAATCAACAATAACACCAGTTGGATTAATTTATATATTTTTTCATTTTTTTATTCTGCCTGTATTTTTGAGAAGATGCATTGTGGATATCATAGGACGCATTTGGAAGTGATAAATACAAAGGGAGATAACCGAATGTTTCTTTGTCTACATTTTTCTTTCAGACAATATCGAGAAATCAAAATGCACTCTGTGAACTTGCTGTCAACCACAACGACTCGGATTGACTGATTGATTGATTTTAACGACATATCAACCCGTTCAGGGTTATCTTATGCCTAAATGTCAAGGAATCGGGTTCATTATACGTTTATATTTACATTCTTGTGCTGTTGTTTCGGAAGAGTTTTTATTTTTGCATAGGTTCCTATCGGATATGAATGATTTTTAGACAGATCTATTTGACCCATAGAATTCGACTATTTGACTCAAACAGTTACAGTATCTTCAGATCAGAGTGGACCAGGAAGTTATGGCAAAAAAGGGCTATTCAATATTTCCCTAAGCTCCAGAACTTGAGCCTCACCGTTTGATGCAGTTTAGTACCATACCCAGGACACCCCTTTTTTGAGGGGATGTTAACTCTTTGCTGGGGAATTCAGTATTCCAGCTTTAGGAATTGCATACATTATATCTTTATATTTATAGTTTTGGAGAGTTTTTTTTTTAAATTTTTGTTGTTGTTGTTTTTTTTGCACATGGTTATATGATATTAAGTATTCCAGACTAAATTATCCAATATGAACAAATTATGGACCGATCTTTTTCACCATAGATTAGACCCTAACAGGTACTACCATTTCGGCTAAGCGTAAACCCAAGAGTAATGGCAATGAAGGGGTACTATCCACCCCCCTATCTCCAGAAATAGAGTCTCACCATCAGTTTTGTATCGTACCTTGGGCACTTCTTTTGGAGATGGGTGGGGTATTACCCCTCAGCAGAAGATGCAGTCAACCTATTCAAAGCGAAAATGGTCCGGTCCTTCCTGAACTAGATCAAGAACAAACATATCTTTCATGGACAAGAGAGGAAAAATTGAAAAAAGAATTGTCGAAAGTTTTGAGATGAAGCCTGATAGATACTATCATTTAGGGTATTCGGACCACTGTCTTCATTTTTATTTACAAAGTTTCGGCAGATGTGTCCTGAAACATTTGAAGAAGGCCGGAGGACGCATAGGCCGAAACGTTGTTGTTATGTTTTGACCTTCGACCCGGCCCCCCCAAAAAATGCTATTCCAAGGTGATGCACCGGAAGGAAGTGACACATTCCAATGGCCAGTAATCGAAAGAGATCGCGTGGGTGGATTAAGGCTTATAATATGGGACAAGGTGAAGGTCCCACTGTGTCAATACAGACTGATGCACCGGAAGAGAGTGACCTCTGAACTGCATGACAGTTATTTCCGCTTGATGACGATGAAACATTCGATTTCAAAGATCCAGTGAGCGATCGTGTGGGCGTTGAATTATTATTTAGTTCGAGTCCAAGAAGCAGTTGCCAGTAGAATTCCAGACAGCTAGAGACCAGATATGGTAGGGAAAACCACACCCGACCGAGGGGGCCCTCGGAAACACCGATGGAGTTTGGGGTCCAGAGAAGATGCTGATAAGATGCAATAAAGAAAGCCAGCATCCAGCTGAACAGCACTAAAGAACAAGAAAGACACAACGTGACGGTCATAACAGTGGGGTCAAGATATTACAGTTTATATTCGGTCTCCAGCAACCCTTGAACAACCCTTTCGAACCCTTGCAATAAAGTGAGAGGTAAAATATTGTTAAAGAAGTCTCCCTGCGTCTTCCTGTGCCTTCCTGCGTCTTTGTCATTATTCATGCGTGCGTCGTTTATTCCTGCGTCTGTCCTTGTCACTGCGTCGTTATCATTGTGTCGTTGTGAATTATTCTACATATATAATTGCACGTATGTGGATGTGAATCTGCATATGTGACTATATAACATTGTGAATATAACAATAAAGATGAAAACAATGGTCCAACACTCTGCATGGTAACTCCCCGCAAAAACATTATTGGGCATCGTAAGAACAGCCAAATTGATCAAGCAGTTGGTTAGGTTTTATGACATATCAATCATTGTTGGTTATTTAATGTCAAATCCTCTTTATACATATACGAGGAGCATACGATAAGTTTCCAGACTTTTTTCGTAAGGGCATTTACAATTGTCGCAGACTCTTGAACATTCAGTATGTTATTGCTATACATCTTATGAGATGACTGACCAATTTTTATGATTTCAGCTTCAAATGAACAGCTACAGCAGCAATTGGAATACACCCTACTAAAGCCTGATTGTCACAGCTGGTAAATTTCAAAAATCCAATCTGACACTTTAGAAGAACGATATGCAATAAAATTATGTTTTAAACTTGGAAAAAATGCCACAGAAACGTATGGAATACTTCAGACTACTTTTGGGGCATCTTGCATGAATCGAGCATCAGTTTTTGAGAGGCATAAGAGATTCAAGGAAGGCAGGGAGTCTGTGAGAGATGATGAGAGGTGTGGGAGGATTAAGGAAGTCAATAGACCAGAGGTGATTGGCCAAAAGGTTAGGGTTAGGGTTACTATGTTGAGGTTTTAAGGCAGTTCAGGAGGAAATTCCGTCGGAAGAGGCTAGGACTCTTGAAATCGAGTCAGTGGCATTTCCAGCAGGACAATACACCAGTCCACAACTCCATCCTTGTCACAGACTATTTGACCAAGATGGGCATCAAGACAGTTCCTCAGCCTCCCTATAGTCCAGACCTTGCTCCCGGTGACTTTTGGTTATTCCCTAAGCTCAGAGGCTGTCGTCGTTATGAGACAATTGAGGAGATGAAAGAGGCTGTGACGAAGGTCATTGACACGCTCACACATGAGGACTTCCATGGGGCCTTCCAGAAGTTGTTGAAACGGTAATAGAAGTGCATTGCAGCCGGAGGAGATTACTTGGAAGGGGACTAGAGTTTCATGTGTATCCGATCAATAAAAGTGCCCATACGAAAAAAGTCTGGAAACTTATCGTATGCACCTCGTACATTGAATATACATGATTTGTAAAAACATTTTGTTGATAGCAATTCTAAATGGTTTCTTGCCAATATTGCTATTCAATATTAATAATTTTATTCAACATTTCTCATTTGTTTGCACACAGTTAGATGATCAAACAGTTCTATTTCTAACAACTCAATTTAGCGTGAGTCAACAAAGTTAAATGCTTCGAAGTATTGCAATGAATCATTAACAGTACACTTGAACGACAGTCATTTGTTTACACACCGTTTAAAGTCAAACAGTTCTATTTCTAACAACTCAATTTAGCGTGAGTCAACAAAGTTAAATACTTCGAAGTATTGCGATGCATCATTAACAATTTAGTTAGACAGTAATTTGCTTGCACACAGTTAAATAGTCAAACGGTTCTGTTTGACCACTTGATAGTACCTTATTAGATGCTATCACTCCATTGGTCCTGTATATTCAGAAGATTTCTAAACACGACCATAGCAAATTCATAACAGCCATAGCCGTATATTTCATGGTGGCAAATTCCAATATTAGACGTCTGAGTAATCCATGAAATATAAACAGCTGAGTCGGAATAACTTTGCAGCAGAAATGTTATATAATCGCGGAAGGATTTTTTTGATATTATCATTTTTTGTTTTATATATCTTATCGGTGCATGGGTTAGTTAGGTGCATTGAATGCAGGTGTTCACGCACGCGCGGGAAGGATGTGACAATCACAGATGTCACATTAAAAACCCCAGATAGGAATAGGACTGGGGATGTGAATGACGTCATGCCCGGAAGCGATGGGCTGGGATTCTTAGTGATTTTGAATAAAAGTAGTGAGTTGAGATTTGGACTTAGACGAAGCGAGTTAATTTTTCGGACCTGGGCGAGACCAGTCCGGTTATGGACTAGGGGGTGCGCACGCGTTTTTTGGGTTAGATGAAAGAGTCAGCATAGTAAAAATTGCGTCTCTCTCTCCTCTCTCTCTCTCTCTCCTCGCGTCAAATACTTAAAAGTCAAGAGGGTAATAAAAGTTTCATAT
>CAUZXS010000547.1:40000-92593 GCA_963585895.1 Sepioteuthis lessoniana
CCTACTTCTCCTTCCTTTTTCTCTCTTCTCTCTTCTCCTCATTCTTCTCTCTTTTTCTTCTCTTATCACTCCTTCTTCTTCTTCTTTACTTGATTACCCCTCTTTTTTTTTTCTCGTTTTATCCTCATTCTTCTCCTTCCTTTTTCTTCTTATTTCCTGATTTTTCTTTTTCTCTCTTTCTCTTATCTTCTTCCTACCCTTTCATTTTTCATCTCTCTGGGTTTTTTTTTCTTTTTTCTTTTGTCTGATTCTTCTATTTTCTTCTCTTCTTTCTCTTTCTTATTTTCTCTTTTCTTATCTTCTTCCTCCACCTACTTCTTCTCTCTTTTTCTCTCTTCTCTCTTCTTTCTTCTCCTCATTCTTCTTCTTCTTCTTCTTCTTCTTCTTCTTTACTTGATTACCCCTCTTTTTTCTTATGGCTTCTCTCTCTTCTTCTTCCTCCTTCTCTCTCTCTCTTTTCCCTCCCTTCTAACCTCTTCCTCTCGGTCTTTAGTCCAGGGATATGTTTCTGACGAGTTACTTCTTTGATTTCTTTCATACCGTCAAAGACTTCTTCAGCAAATTCTTCTTATCTTCTCCTTTTTCCAATCTTTAATTCCCTGCTTAATTTACGCCTATTTCCTCATCCTTTTACTCTTTTCCCAGTTCCTCCTACTTCATCTTATATTTTATTTATTTATTTATTCATTCATTTATTTATTATTTTGTATACTTCCGACTTCTAAAAATAGTTTGCCTTTTCTCCAGCGTCTCCCCATCCAAACAAAAATATTTTTTCGATAGATAAAATTAGAGAAAAGAATTACCACCTCCATCTAATTCTTCCTCTGCCCCGAAAAAAAAAAGAAGACAATCGCGTCAAATCATCCGCTGAGACGTAACTAACTGAGCAAATCTTTAATAAGTTGTCTACCTCCCTGGGGCAAAGGGAAAGGATCCTTGGCGGCATATTTGCAACAATAATAAATATCAGGTTGTCTGAATTTATTTGATGAAACATTTTTTATTATTAATCTTCAATAGTTTATCTTTTATCTTATTAATGTTGCTTTTTTATCGTAACCGTTTTATATTACGTGAAAAAGATTTTTTAAATGCTGTAAAAATTTACAAAGATTAGCTTAGGTTGTCACGTACGACTGTCGACGATGATGAGGGTCGTTGTAGGTTATTGTTGGAGATCAAGTGACAGCAAGCATCTTCAAATCTTAAGAATGTTTCGCTGATTCGATAGTTTGTATCATTTAGATGTAAGATGCATATGGGAAATATTTCATTGGCCACCACAAGAAAAGGTTGTGTGTGATTTTTTTTCGCTGAAATCGCACAATTTAATTACACGATGACACACAATCTCGAGTCACAACCATATTTTTCGTTCATAAGCCAGTCCAGTCAGCTGGGGCTGTAGAATACACTAACTGCATCTCTGCTGATGGGTAAGATCTCTCCCAAACGAAGTCACCTGTTGGCCATGAGTGACAACTCGTAATTCTTGGGGACGAGATTTTAGTTGCTGAAACCCAGTCGGCTTGGGCCGTAAAATATACCAACAGCATCTCTGCTGAAGAGTAAGACTCCTACTCTAACGAGTGTCCTATTTATGAAACTAAACAATCTGATGGTGAGGCTACAGTAATGCCGGTGCGTTGGGAATATAGAATACACTTTAATTGCCAATGCTCCCATGGCACTCTAACCCGTAGTGTAGGCATCAGATAGGGTCCTATCTATGGGTCGAAAAGAACTGTTTGACATTTAAACTGTGAGGAAACAAAATGACTTATGCTAAATTGAATTGTTAGAAATAGAACTGTTTGATCATTTAACAGTGTGTAAACAAATGATCGATGTTTAATGTAATTGTTAGTGATATATAACAACATTTTGAATTATTTAGCTTTGTGCCTACGAATGAGTTATATTGAATAGAATTATCCAGCCCGAGCGGGGTGGGGGGTTGTTAAATATAAATAAGAATGGTTATTTCCTAGCTTGTAGGATAAATATAAGACTCCCTTCAATTTTACATATTATAGGTATGACACTAAACTGCATCAAATGGTGAGGCTCCATTTCTGGTGTATTTGGGAGTGACCTCATCGTTTCAAACTTTGATCAGACCTGGAATTATTTTCTTGTTAGGATACAATGAGTGGCTCAAATAGATTTATTTGGGATAATGTTAAAAATAATTTTTAAATACACCAATATATTGGTGGGGGGAGTTTCCATATCGTAGAGGTTAATGTACAAGACTGCGACATCGTAGTTAGCGAGTTCGAACTCCAGTCATACTATGACGTTCACTTTCGGACTGATAACCTCGGGAAAGATCTAAACCCCTTATCCCACCCCAAGTCAGACTTTTTATAATACCCCAACCATTTAAATTTTCTCTACCTGAATTTTTGAGATGAGTATTGAAGTGATGTCCTCATCTTAATTGTTGTTAGTAGTAACTAACGTTTCGGCAGCTGTATCCTCCGGCCTTTTTCAGGTGTCTCCTGTTTATCTCGGTATGAAAATTATAATTATAATTATTTGAAAAGCGTCTTCATATTTCTTGAGGGGTTGGTTGACCAAAAGCTTTAAATATAATTTACTAGGTTGAATCATTTCCATATCTAGATGAAAAAGTTACACCGGAAGAAGACCGGACTATATGACGGCTGAAACATTGTGTTACAACTAACAACAGTAAAGATGATGACAACAGTTCAAAAAAATAACACTCAAACTATTGCAGTACCACTACTGTTCGTCTACAAAGACGGCTTTGGCATTAAATAATCTATGATATTATATGAAACAAAAAAAACCAAACTAAATCTGTACCATAGCCATGATATGGCTATGTGTGAAACGTACATCGAATGTCCATAAAGATAGAACATAGGAATCTCGAAATTCGAAAAACACGTAACGACTTCTCAGTTCAGGTACGAAACTTTTTATTGCCTTTGAGTTTAAAGGTTCTTCGACATAAGGAGAGAGATACACAATCTTTCTATTCTGGCTTTTTCATCTGCACCCCCTCCACCAACACGTGTGGCACCTGCCACAAAGGTCTCCGCGGGCAAGCGAAAGCCAACCGTCTTCTCCCGAGGCAGGTCTCAACTCTACTAATTGACTTTTTCAAAATCTCCCAAAATCCTCTGAACGCTTCAGGTGCGTGACGTGACCCGAACTCTGTAACCCCATTTCCCATCTGGACTACTGTGACATCTCTGAGTGACACGTCCGCTCCGCCCGTGCGCGCGCGTGAACACGTGTGTTAATGTTGCACCTAAGTAACCCATGCACTGAGCAGAAAGGTTCTCAGCCTAACTAAATCCAAAGGCATAAAACGAAATCCCTCGGCCATTATATAACAAATCAATTGTTCAAGATTTGAAATATCATCTGTTCACACTTTATTATCATTTCCCTTTAGGACTCATTTGCAATATTACGGACGCCATAGGCAATGGAGGTACCCGTGGTGAAATGGTTATCGTCATAGGAAATCGACACAGCGACACGAGTTCAAATCCTGGACGAGACTGATTGCATTTCACATAGCACTAATACCCTTGGGAAAGGTATGAATCCAATTCTTTTCTCTCCAGCTATGGGTAAATAGTAGGGCAGACTGAATTCTTCAGCCTTGGTGGGGCAACTAGTCTAGGAGAAGGAATACTCTCAATTCAAACCTGTTAAACTCCGCATAAAAATTGACCTTGTGTCATATCCTGCCCGAGCGGAGGGGTTGGTAAATATGGACGCAATAGGCAACCAATAGGAGTCAAGCTCAGTCGTCTTACTCAGTAGATATTACACAATTCAAGGCATCCATAAAGAATGTTGTAAGAGTTTTTTTGTTTTTTTTCGTAAATTTTAAATCTATGGAAAACATTTACAGTTTAGAAACCCACTAGAACATAATTCATTATCAATTTGGACCTTGTTTGTCTTTAATCTTAATATTGTTACAAATGAATGGTAATGAGGTCCGGAAGTGGAGCCTCACCATCAAATGTAGTTTAGTGTCATACACGTGACACTTCTTGAGGGAAGATATTTACCCGTCTGATGGGGATACAGTCTACGTATTCTAAGTCTCGCTAGAATATGGAATTATTTCTGTTATTTCTAAATAGCTCCAAGACAGGTGATGAGGAGAGGCACTGTTGCCAAAAGTTCTGCAAGGGACGTTTAAATGTTGGTGGTGTACAGAAGTGACAAGGTCGACCATGCAAGCTGACACCAGCGTCTATTCATTTTTATCAGGAGATTGGTTTGATAAAGACCGGAGAAAATTGGCTACGTATGTTGTTAATGAGGTCAAAGAGGTGTATCGCGAATGTGCTTACAATAACAATCAAACGTGCCCTGAACAAGACCGGCTTACATGGTCGACGACCGAGAAGAAAAAAAGAACGCCACAGAAATCGAAACATAAAGAAAGTCGTTTAAAATTTGCGTGGGAGATAACGAAGATAAATATTCGACATTTTGTCACAGCAGAGTTTTTCCTAATGTAAAAGAAATCAACGGATAATGTTTGTTCTAAAGTACCGAGACTGAACCAGTATTCATTAAGACAGACACGAACAAGTTCTTTATATACCCCTTACCATTCAGCCCAATAGATCTATCTATCTATCTATTTATTGCAGTCTTCGAGTGAGTAGAGTGTTCGCCAATGGTCCGGGAGACATGGGTTCAATCCCAGATCAAGTCAAACCAAAGACTTTAAAAATGGTACTTGCTTCCTTGCTTAAAACTCAGCAATATAAGGTATGTATCAAGGGTAAAGTGGAGCAATCCAGAGAAAGGAGTAACACCCTCCCCTACACCTCGGTGTAGTAGCTATTGAAAATGGAGCCTTCTGGTCGCCCTCGACTACGGTCGCCAACTTTTAACCGGCTAATTGACCTAGCAGGTAGAGTGTTTGCCAATGGTCCGGGAGACCGGGGTTCAATCCCAGGTCGCGTCATTCCAAAGACTTAAAAATGGTACTTGATACCTCCTTGCTTAACACTCAGCATTATAAGGTACGTTTCAAAGGTAAAGTGGAGCAACCCAGGAAAAGGAGTAGCGCCCTCCCCTATACCTCGGTGTAGTAGCTATTGAAAAGGGAGCCTTCGGGTCACCCTCGACTAAGGGAGACAATTTACTTTTACTTTTTTACTCTTATCAACTCATATCAGTCAGAGTTAGTTACTAAGTAAAATATCCATAAAAGAGAGACACACAGACAGACAGACAGTTTGAAAAGATAATCAGAAAGACAGAGAGAAAGAGAGCAACAGATGAGAGAGAAACTGACGAAGATAGAAAGACACAGGAATAGGAGGTGAGAATGTATGAGACAGAAGGGAAGAGAGCAAAGAAGTAGGAGAGACAGAAAGATATATTAATAGAAAAGAAATGTAAGAATGAGTGGGTCAAGAAGAAAGAGAGAGTAGAAGAGAGTAACAGAGTTCGGAAGACAAATAAGAAGAAAGAAAAAGAGAGAGAGAGAAAGAGAGAGAGAGAGAGAGAGAGTTGGAGAAAATGATTGAAATAATAACAGAGAGAAAATGTGAGAGAGACGGTGTCAAAAATAGAGAGAGAGAGAGACAGACAGAAAGATAGATAGATAGATAGATAGATAGATAGATAGATAGATAGAGAGAGAGAGAGAGAGAAAGTTGTAGAAAATGATTGAAATAATAACAGAGAGAAAATGTGAGAGAGACGGTGTCAAAAATAGAGAGAGAGGGAGACAGAAAGAGAGGAAGATAGATAGATAGAGAGAGAGAGAGAGAGAGAGAGAGAGAGAGAGAGAGAGAAAGTTGGAGAAAATGATTGAAATAATAACAGAGAGAAAATGTGAGAGAGACGGTGTCAAAAATAGAGAGAGAGAGAGAGACAGAAAGAGAGGAAAATAGATAGATAGATAGATAGATAGATAGATAGAGAGAGAGAGAGAGAGAGAGTCGTAGAAAATGATTGAAATAATAACAGAGAGAAAAATGTGAGTGAGACGGTGTCAAAGAGAGAGTAAGAGTGGCAAAAGAAAGAAAGAGAGAGAGAGAGAGAGAAAGAAAGAGAGAGAGAGAGAGAGAGATGTAGAAAATGATTGAAATAATAACAGAGAGAAAATGTGAGAGAGACGGTGTTAAAAATAGAGAGAGAGAGAGAGAAAGAGAGGAAGATAGATAGATAGAGAGAGAGAGAGAGAGAGAGAGTCGTAGAAAATGATTGAAATAATAACAGAGAGAAAATTTGAGAGAGACGGTGTCAAAAATAGAGAGAGAGAGAAAGAGAGGAAGATAGATAGATAGATAGATAGAGAGAGAGAGAGAGAGAGAAAGAGTCGTAGAAAATGATTGAAATAATAACAGAGAGAAAAATGTGAGAGAGACGGTGTCAAAGAGAGAGTAAGAGTGGCAAAAGAAAGAAAAAGAGAGAGAGAGAGAGAAAGAGAGAGAGAGAGAGAGAGAGAGAGAGAGAGAGAGAGAGTTGGAGAAAATGATTGAAATAATAACAGAGAGAAAATGTGAGAGAGACGGTGTCAAAAATAGAGAGAGAGAGAGAAAAAGAGAGGAAGGTAGATAGAAAGATAGATAGATAGAGAGAGAGAGAGAGAGAGAGAGAGTCGTAGAAAATGATTGAAATAATAACAGAGAGAAAAATGTGAGAGAGACGGTGTCAAAGAGAGAGTAAGAGTGGCAAAAGAAAGAAAGAGAGAGAGAGAGAAAGAAAGAAAGAAAGAGAGAGAGAAAGAAAGAGAGAGGGGTGGGGTTGAGGAGATAAGCCTAGAGAAAGAGAGGCAGACAGAAAAATGAGAATATGACAAAGAAAAGACAGGAAGGCAAAAAGAGAAAAACGTAGAAAGAGAAAAAGACTATAAGAAAGAAAGAAAGAAAGAAAGAAAGAAAGAAAGAAGAAAAAGATCGTGAGAGACTTGGAAGGTCAGACATAAAGAGAGGGAAATCAAAAAAGTGAATGATGGCAGAATAAGTGTGTGTCTGTGATTTTTTTTTTTTTTTTGGTCGAGGATCGCCTTTCGTCAATATTTACGTTTGCCCTTGAAATCAGAAAATCGGCATCACAAATTGTTCGTGCCAAAAGAAAAAATAACCAAATAACCTCGTGCCAGTCACAGTGTGAAAAAAAAGAAGAAATAGAAAAAGAAAGGTAAAAGAAAAAGAAAAGAAGAGAAAAGAAGTCAGAAAAAGAAAGAAAAACTAAAGAAAAAAAAGATAAATTGAAAAAGAAAAAAGAAAAAGAGAAATGAAAAAGAAAAGAAAGAGAAAAAGGAAAGAAAGAAAAAAAAACTCATCGAACCCACAACCTTCACCCTGATTTGATTCCCTTATCATAGAGACGTAAGTGATCAGAAACCTTTAAGAATGAGCAATGTGCGCATATTGCATTTGCCTGGATGAGTCAGCTATGCTTAAGAATGATTGGTTGGTTGGTTGGGTTTTATGGCATATCAATCTTTGTAGGTTATTCAATGCCAAATCCATTTTTATACAAATAACCAGTTCTATTTCAAACAATTCAGTTTGGCATCAGTACACAGTTTAATTGTCGAAAACATTTCTATTTCTAGCTATCCAGTTTAGTCAAACAGTTCTAATTCAGCTAATTCAGTTTAGTATAAGCATAGTTTTTTTTTACACACAGTTAAATGTCGTAAACACTTCTATATTAAACAATTCAGTTTAGCAAAAGTACAGTTTCAATGTCAAAAATAGTTCCGTTTCAAACAATTTAGTTCATACGGCCTACCAAAAGAAACCGTAGCAGCAATAACGATTCTCTACTGAAACACCAAAATGAAAGTGCGTTCACCAGATGGAGACACAGAATTCTTCGATATTGTTGCAGGAGTACAAGGAGACACGCTAGCCCCATACCTCTTTATCATCTGTCTAGACTACGTGCTTAGAACTTCGATCGACAAAATCAGAGAAAATGGCTTCGAGCTGACAAAAAAAAGGAGCAGAAGGTACTATTTACCAACCCCTCCGCTCGGGCAGGATATGACACAAGGTCAATTTTTAAGCAGAGTTTAACAGGTTTGAATTCAGAGTTTTCCTTCTCCTAGACTAGTTGCCTAACCAAGGCTGAAGAACCTAGTCTGTCCTACTATTTAACCATAGCTGGAGGGAGAATAATTGGATTCATACCTTTCCCAAGGGTATTAGTGCAATGTGAAATGCAATCAGTCTCGTCCAGGATTTGAACTCGTATCGCCGTGTTCATTTCCTACGGCGATAACGACTACACCACAGGCACCTCCTATAGAAGGTACCCCGCAAAAACAATTACCGACGCCGACTACGCTGAAGACATAGCGTTACTGGCGAATACACCTAACCAAGCCGAAACACTACTGCATAGTTTGGAACGAGCCGCCACAGGCACTGGCCTCCATGTCAATGCACTCAAAACTGATTATATGTGCTACAACCAAACAGGCGACATTTCCACAATAGACGGAACCTCTCTGAAACTAGTAGACAAATTCACCTACCTAGGAAGCAGCGTGTCATCAACCGAAAAAGATATCAACACGCGACTAACGAAAGCATAGTCAGCAATCGATAGTCTCTCGATCATATGGAAATCAGACCTGACCGATAAAATGAAACGCGGTTTCTTCCAGGCAGCGATCGTATTGATATTGCTATATGGATGCACTACTTGGACGCTAACTAAATGGCTGAAGAAAAAGCTAGATGGCAATTACACAAGAAGTTGAGAGCAATATTGAACAAGTCCTGGCGGCAGCACCCCACAAGACACCAGCTGTATGGCCACTTGCCCCCCATCACGAAAACTATACAAGTGAGACAAACCAGACACCCAGGACACTGCTGGAGAATCAAGAACGAACTCATCAGTGACGTACTCCTATGGACCCTCACATATGGCCAAACAAAAGCAGGACGACCAGCTCGAACATACATACAGCAGCTATGTGAGAATACGGGATGTAGCCCTGAAGACCCGCCAAAAGTGATGAATGATAGGGAGAAGTGGCGAGAGAGGGTCAGGCCTATCCGTGCTAGTGGCACGACCTGATGATGATGATGATGATGGCACAGTCTAATTGTCAAAAATACTTCTACTTCAAGTTGTCCGGTTTAGTCAAATAGTTCTAATTCAAACGATTCAGTTTAGAATAAGTACGCAGTTTAGTTCTATTTGATCCATAGATAGGACCCTATTGGGTGCTACCAATCTGGGCCAGAGTGGACCTGGGAGTGATGGTAATGAAGGGGTGCTCTGCATTCTCCAAAGCTTCAGCATTTGTAATCGAATAGTTTGTTGGAAACATTCTTTTTAAACGAACCCCTCATTTGAAAGAAGAAGAAGAAGGATGGAAGATACAGAAGAAAGAAAGAAAGAAAGAAAGAAAGAAAAATAAAAAAGAAGAATGGAAGATCAAAGAAAAGAAAGAAAGAAAAAAAGAAAAATAATAGAAGATAGAAGAAAAAGAAAGAAAGACAAAAGAAGGAAACGATCTTTTCTTTGTGATCCGATGAGACGACTCTTTCTTATATCCAAACTTCTCGTGGAGGATTCACGGACCACTAGCTTCGAAAGATCAAATTCCACCGCCGAATCCCACAGTCAACACTGTCCATCAAAGCTTCAACGCACGCAATGTTGTCATCAGTTGTTGAATCCTACATATTCGTACGCCCCTCACACCCACCCGTGAACGCACTGCACCAGAGTGGTTTCTAAAACCTGTTTATACAGAGAAAGTTCGTAGTAAATTTTTGTCAGATTTTTGCACTTAGCATGTAAAGCTCTTTTTCCACCTTTATAGTTGTCCTCTGTCTTCTAAGCTCAATATTAAGGCTGTTTTGACTGTAGTAAGAAGTATTGCATATCCTCTATTGCTCTAGGCTTACAGATTGCAGAATCCTTTAATTCTGGTCAATTTATGCCTATCCATTATATATATATATATATATATATATATATATATATATATATATATATATATATATATATATATATATATTGCACTTGGTTCGATACAAACCCACGGAGTGATTTAGAGACAACCAACACTGTTATAATATATATAGCAGACCTGGGTTTCGTCCCAGGTCAAGTCATACCAAAGACTTAAAAATGGTAGTTGATAACTCCTTGCTCAACACTCATTTTAAGGTACGAATCAAGGGTAAAGTGGGGCAATCCAAGGAAAGAAATAGTACCTTCTCCTATATCTCGGTGTAGTTGCTATTGAAAATGGTGACAGCTTTACTTATATATGCGTATATTTGTGAGTTTTTAAGATATGACCGAATGCTGAACAACTGGTTGTGGAAATTAACAATATTTACTCAAGTGACGACATGTTTTGTCTCGACAGCGTCATCAGATACTTCGAAATTGCTTTTTGGTTTCTTTATTTTAATAGCGTTCGTGTGTTATTAATGGCAGACTCACCCTTGTTGAAGTACTATTTAATCTTTTGCTGGGGGTGGGGCTAGTCGGAAAGTGAATGTCATAATAGCACGACTAGAGTTTGAATTCGCTTCCTAATGATGCAGTGCAGTACGATAACCACTTCGCCACGAAGACTCACCGAAAACAGATTTAAAAGAAAAAATGAGTTGACTTAAATCGTCATTGAAATAGACAGATGTTAGGCGTTTGTAATTTAAAAGCTGTTTAAATTTGTAGTTTAAAATAATTGTTCAAAAATCTGTTTTGCAAATTACTATCATCATTATTTTCCTTCGTAACATTTGGTTATATCTTAAATTGTATCGCGCGAAAGGTTTTTTTAAAACTACTGTAAATTTCTACAAATTGCCAATTTACAAGAGGATATTTCGCGTTGCGTTTTTTTACAGATGAAACATTGGTCTCGTTAAAGTCATTTCTATACCTAATTATTATATTTTGTTGTAGGCTGGTTGGTTGGTAGGATTTTATATCGTATTAATCCTTGTAGTTTATTTAATCCTAAATCCTGTTTATATATATATATATATATATTAGATATGATTTGTCAATAAATAGTTAATCCTATTTACCAACCCATCCGCTCGGGCAGGATATGACTCAAGGTCAATTTTTTTAAGCGGAGTTTTACAGTTTTGAAATCAGAGATTTCCTTCTCCTAGACTAGTTGCCACACCAAGCCTAAAGAACCCAGTCTGTCCTACTATTTACCCATAGCCGGAGGGAGAATAATTGGATTCATACCATTCCCAAGGGTATTAGTGCTATGTGAAATGCATTCAGTCTCGTCCAGGATTTGAACTCGTGTCACCGTATCCAATTCCTGCGACGATAACCATTACACCACGGGCACCTCCTTTCTTTTACCAATCCCTCCGCTCGGGCAGGATATGACACAAGGTCAATTTTTTAAGCGGAGTTTAACAGGTTTTAATTCACAGTTTTCCTTCTCCTAGACTAGTTGCCTCACCAAGGCTGAAGAACCTAATCTGTCCTACTATTTGATAACCATTACACCACGGGCACCTCCAATAAATAGTTAATAGCCTACATTTTTACACGAGCCAAAGCTCATTTGTTTGCACACAGTTAAATGATTTCAAGTATTGCTATTAGACATGAATGATTCTATTTAGTATAAATCCTTTATTTGCACACAGATAAATTGTTCCAAGTATTGCTAACAAACACTAATAATTCTTTTTAATATAAATAATTCATTTGCACACCAAAAAAAAAATGGTTTCAATTATTACTATTCATCATTAATAATTCAATTTAGTATCAATCATTTGTTTGTACAAAAATGATTTAACGTTTCTACTAGATTCATATCTAGGTGCTTCATAAGTACTACTACTTCAGATCAGAGTGGATCCGGGAGTAATGGCTATTAAGGGATATTAACACTCAACAAAGCTCTAGGACTGAAGCCTCACCCTCACAACAATCAGGACACAAAGGTCTAGGACTGAAACCCCACGCTCACAACATCCAGGACACAAAGCTCGAGGACTGAAACCTCACCATCAAGAAATCCAGGACACAAAGGTCTAGGACTGAAGCCTCACCCTCATAACATCCAGGACACAAAAGTCTTGGACTGAAGCCTCACCGTCACAACATTCAGGACACAAAGGTCTAGGACTGAAGCCTCACCCTCACAACATCCAGGACACAAAGCTCGAGGACTGAAACCTCACCATCACAACATCCAGGACACAAAAGTCTAGGACTGAAGCCTCACCATCACAACATCTAGGACACAAAGCTGGAGGACTGAAACCTCACCATCACAACATCCAGGACACAAAGCTTGAGGACTGAATCCTCCCCCTCACAACATCTAGGACACAAAGCTCGAGGACTGAAACGTCACCATCACAACATCCAGGACACAAAGCTGGAGGACTGAAACCTCACCATCACAACATCCAGGACACAAAGCTTGAGGACTGAATCCTCCCCCTCACAACATCCAGGACACAAAGCTCTAGGACTGAAGCCTCACCCTCATAACATCCAGGACACAAAGCTCTAGTACTAAAACCCCACCCTCACAACATCCAGGACACAAAGCTCTAAGACTGAAGCCTCACCTTCACAACATCCAGGACACAAAGCTCTAGGACTGAAACCTCCCCATCACAACATCCAGGGCACAAACCTCCAGGACTGAAACCTCGCCATCACAATATCCAGGACAGAAGGCTCCAGGACTGAAACCTCCCCATCACAACATCCAAGACACAAGGCTCCAGGACTGAAACCTCAGCCTCACAACATCCAAGACACAAAGCTCTAGGACTAAAACCTCACTATCACACCATCCAGGAGACATTTTGCGGAAGGTAGGGGTCTTACTTCTTTGTATAGATGCACCCGGCGTACTCGACAGCCCCAACCTAACATATCTGGGCTCTTTGGAGTAGGAGTTCTGAATGAAAGGGGAAAATGCAAGTAGCCGTGCAAAAGCTTTCGGCCACCTCGTTAATTAATTAACACTAATTAGCTTTGCTTAATTACACTTCAATGATATTCTAAAATGTTTGAAATAATAGAACAATCCATATTAAAAAACATATTACAAATTCTGGGCCATTGGCCAAATGAGTAGACCAGAGTTCAATCCCAGGTCGAGTCATACCAATAACTCAAACAAGTGATACTTGATGCCTCCTTGCTTAACACTTTGCATTATAAGGTAAGGATCAGGGTTAAATTAGAGTAATCCAGAGAATAGAGAAGCGCCCTCCCCTACATCGAGGTGTTGTAGCTATTGAAAGGGGAGCCTTCGAGTCATCCTCGACTATGGTCGCTAACTTTACTTGCTTACTCATGTAATAGAAATACTTAAAAATAAGCTACCACTACTGCTTAGTATCACCTTGGTGATAAAAACAAGCCTCATTTTAGTAATAAAAACAAAAATGAAATAATAATTTAGTTTAAATACCTAGCAGCTTTAATTTACAAATAGCATATAAATTACCTCGATATTGGTTCTGACAAGAATCGAAAGTACTCAGTATAACATAAATGACTCCTTTGGGGAAACCATCTACAAATTTCAAGATTGTAACATACAAAAATATAAGGACACAAGACACCAACTATACGGCCACTTGCCTCCCATCACGAAAACTATACAAGTTAGACGAACCAGACACGCAGAACACTGCTAGAGAAGCAAGGACGAACTCATCAGTGATGTACTCCTACGGACCCCCGCATAAGGCCAAGCAAAAGTAGGATGAACAGCTCGAACATACATACAGCAGCTATGTAAGGATACGGGATGTAACCCTGAAGATCTGCCAAAAGCGATGAATGATAGGGTGAAGTGGCGAGAGAGTCAGGGATATCCGTGCTGGCGGCACGACATGATGAATGATGATGATGATATATATATATATATATATATATATATATATATATATATGGCAGACTTGGGTTTCGTCCTAGGTCAAGTCATACCAAAGACTTAAAAATGGTACTTGATACCTCCTTGCTCAACACTCATTTTAAGGTATGAATCAAGGGTAAAGTGTGGCAATCCAAGGAAAGAAGTAGTACCTTTTCCTACATCTCGGTATAGTAGCTATTATATATAAGTAGGAATTGACACAAGGTCAATTTCAAGTTGAGTTTAAGTTTTAATTTAGTTTTCATAATAGGCCTGTTACTATAACGAGGTTACAGAGCACAGTCTGCCCTACTACTTACCCATAGCACGAAGGAGAATAATTGGATTCATACCTTTCCAAAGCTATGTGAAATGCTGTCTTATCGAGGATTTGAACTCTTATCACCGTCTCCATTACACCTCGAACCTGGCTCATTGTTTACCAAAGCTCCCTTACTTGTAGCGAAAAAAAAAGTTCTTTAAAAAATCTTAAAAGCCGAAAATTTCATAAAAGATTCTTTTCCCTGATTTGATGTCCTAATTTGTGATTACTTTTTTGCTAATGGCTATCTAGCAGTTGTCTGGGTTTGAAAAAGGTCAAATTGTAGCATTCAGTATTAGTGGACTGTTACTTCGAAATATGCCAAAGAAATTAAATCGCTATCATTCGTCAATTAATGTTTTCCTGAAAAAAATTTTAAGAAAACTAAAATTATTCAAATCCAAATGGAAGTTTATGAGTAACATTTGACAGAAAAGTTATATAATGGCGAGCTTTCAAATGAAACTGATTTGGTTTGGTTTGGTTTGGTTTAAGGCATATCAACCTTTGTAGGTTATTTAATGCCAAATCCATTTTTATGTAAATAATCAGTTCTATTTCAAACAATTCACTCTAGCATTAGTACACAGTTTGTCAAAAACAATTCTATTTCAAACTATTCATTTTATTCAAGCACAGTTCAATTTAAAACAATTCAGTTTAGCATAAGCTCGCAGTAAGTACAGTTTAATTGTAAAAAACATTTCTATTTCGAGCTATTCAGTTTAGTCAAGCAATTCAGTTTAGTATAAGTACAGATTTTGTTTACACACAGTTACATGTCAGAACAGTTCTATGTTAAACAATTCAGTTTAGAGTAAATACAGTTTCAATGTCAAAAAACAATTCTATTTGAAATAATTCAGTTTAGCATAAGCACGCAGTTTAAATGTAAGCACTGTTCAATGGTCAAAAAAGCATTTCCATTTCAAGCTATTCAATTTAATCAAACAATTCAATTTAGCATAAGTACGCTGTTAGTTCTATTTAACCCATAGATAGGGCCCTATCAGGTGCTACCACATCGAACCAGAGTGGACCTGGGAGCGATGGCAATAAAGGGGTACTCCGCATTCCCCAAAGCTCCAGCATTGCTAGAAATTCATCATCAGATTGTTTAGAGTCATATCAGGACACTCGTTGGGCGGGGGGTCTTACCCCTCTGCAGAGGTGCAGTCAGTGTATTCTACAGCCCCAGCCGACTAGGCCATCAAATAAAATTAAGTTATTTAACATTTTGATTGATTGTTGGCAATACATCTTTGTAAATCACTTGTTGAAAGCATAACAAGATACTTGGCTTGGTTTCTTTGTGGCTCAGTTAATATCAAATCTATCCTTGAAGACGAAGAGTTGTGATTCTATTTAACCCACGCCTTGGGAGATAAGAGTGTTCATGCTTCTCTCAAGGGTATTAATTCGAAAGTAAACATAATAACAAGACCTGAGTTCGAACTCAGGTCTTGTTAACATGTTTACTTTACATTAGGACGAGTCATCGTGACCTTATGGTTAACGTGATGGACTAAGACCCAGCTGACTGAGCTCAGTACATATGATAAAAAATTTTTAAGTCTAGTTTTTATCGAGGGCATTTAGAAGTTAAAAAAACAGAAAACGAAAGAAAATCCTTTAAATATTTGTATATTTACCCTCTATATACTGCACAAAAAACATTGAAGTTCCCATCGACGGGGCTTAGAATAGACAGACTTTATCACTTAGAAATGGGGCAATTACCCCGTGGTGTAATGGTTATCGTCGTTGGAAATGGACACGGCGACACGAGTTCAAATCCTGGACGAGACTGATAGCATTTCACATAGCATTAACACCCTTTGGAAAGGTATGAATCAAATTATTCACCCTCCATCTATGGGTAAATAATAGGACAGACTAGGTTCTTCAGCCTTGATGAGGCAGCTAGTCTAGGAGAAGGAAAACTCTGAATTCAGACCTTGTGTCGTATCCTGCCCGAGCGGAGGGGTTGGGTAAATATGATTACCCCCCCCCAATAAAAGGTGGGTATGACACAACTGAATTTGATGATGAGGCTCCCGTTCTGGTGAGGCGTTTTTGATACCCCAGGAGTGAGATAATCTTTTAGGGTCCCATCTATGGGCCAAACAAATCTGTTTTAAAAATATTTGTATTCAATTGGACGGCGTACAAGAAAAACCTCTTAAGAAGCAACTACACAAAAAATGTAAATATGAAACGTACAATGTGATTCCCTGACTTCTTGGTATAAAATAGCCGTGGATGGGTTGGCATGCCGTTAAAATCCTATACTATAGATTAAACACAAGTACACAAGGCAAGGATAGAAAGATTTACGGCTCTAACACAAAAATCTTTTATATTAATGAACTTGTTTTTCTCACATAAGAAAAGAAAAGATTAGAAAACCCATCAAGTATATACATATATATATATATAGACAGTCTTCATATATTGCACAACAAAGATTTAAACTCAGGTGAAAATTTTTAAAGATTTCATTGTCTAAAATAAATACATTACTTTTTCATTTTTTAATATTGTCATTTTATAAACACCATTGAATTGATTGACTGATTTTAACGGCATTTCACACGGTTTTGGCTTATTTTAAACCAAGTGGTTATGGAATCACGTTCATATTACATTTTAGTGTAGATGAGTGGCCCTGATGTATATTTTTAATCTTTGCTTTTATCTTCTTCCTTGACCGTAACCGTTTATATTACATTAATTAAACAATTACCGTTCAAAGGGCATTCCGCTCTATTCCTGCAGTTGCATCGGTCTTTCTTTTCAATCGATATCTTAAAATTAAGCGAATATATATATACGCAAATAGTAGATTGAAAAATCTGACAAAATGGAAAAAAATAAGTGGAAAAGTGAATAAACCGAAACGTAAATAAAAACGAAATATTAATTGAATCCGTTGTCTGTCTTTCAGTTTATCCACTTTTCCACTTATTTTGTTATATATATATATATATATATATATATATATATATATATATATAATCTATGCATCCATGGGTTTGTGTCTTTGTGTGTGCACGAGTGTCAAGATCCATTTAGTGCGATACGGGTTCTGACTGAGGTGTATATGAAATTTGGAGGATATTGAAGAATGACATTCGATTTGCTTTTAGCTTAATTATATATATATATATATATATGTGTGTGTGTGTGTGTGTGTGTGTGTGTGTGTGTGTGTGTGTGTGTGTGTGTGTAATTGGAAGAAAAACTCAACTGACCGTCATTTGGCTATAATAAATAAATTTCAGCTGGTCACTCCATATGAGAAACCAACTTCTTCAGATAGCCATCACATAATGGAGAGAAAAAATTTTTTTTTAGATATTCTTTCAATGGATTCTTACGCGGTCAAGATGAAATGAATGAATAAAGAAAAATAAAGAAAAAAAGATAGTGGCTGGAAGTTGGTGTCAAACCACTCCTGGAGGTTTATAAGAATCCTCTTATATTCTCAAATTGAATCAATCCTAACTCATCTTTTTTGGATGTGTTACACACACACACACACACACACACATATATATATATATATATGTACATCTTTATGCATGTATTCTTTTGGGTAGGAACGTCTTTCAAAGTTAAAACTGTGCAACTGTTTTTTCTGCTTGAAACGTCGCGATCATTTAGCACGTCGTTACCTTATGAGTGGATAAAATCCAATTTATAAATATCTACATTGTTATTATTACAGAGACTATTAGTCATGTGATGGTATCAGCCGGTACCATTAGGTTGGAAAACGGTCAGATTTGCTCCACCCAGCATAATGCGTGGGTGGATTTGACGTTTACATATCACCTCTGGCTTTTCCCGGGAAAAGAGGGCGTCTCGGCCCCATCTGTCAAACTGGTTTCTTTACAACAAAAACGAAATACATAAAGACACTTTCATTAATTACCAGACGATCCGTGAAGGAATTGAATTCCTCGGTGACGGACGAAACAAAAGTTTATTAAATAACAATATGAATGTATTGACCATTGGACTTAAGCAATGATGATCAGGTTCATGATTTAGGTGGGTGGCCAATGAGAAACAGTCGGTACCGAAAGCAACCTGAGATCGGCGTGTCAGACGAAGCAAAGCGTAGCAAATAACAAGAATGTATGGATCACTAAAGTTAAGCAATGATCAGCCTGTTCACCAATTAGATGGGTAACCATTTAAAAACAGCTGGTACTTCTCACGTGAAATAAAACCTGAGAATTGTGTATCAGACTAAACAAGCTTAATATAAGGTGTCTCAATATCTATGGGGCTTAGGGTGACTTAATATACATGGGACCCATGTGACTGCTAGTAACTCTACTAGTAGTAATATTTTATTCTTTTTTGTTGTGAAAATAGTATACAATAACAACTATTAATCATCGGTCACAATGCCTTGGATAAGAGAACAAAAATATAGAGTGTTCGCCATTGGCCCGGGAGACCTGGGTTCAATCCCAGGTCGAGTCATACCAAAGACACAAAAAATGGTACTTGATGCCTCTTTGCTCAACATTCAGCATTATAAGGTACGGATCAAGGGTAAGGTAGAGCAATCCAGGGAAAGAAGTAACGCTCTCCTCTACACCTTGGTGTAGTAGCTATCGAAAAGGGAGCCTTCGGGTCACCCTCGAATATGGTCGCCAACTTTACTTACATACTTATTTGCTGACAAAAATCAGTCAAAACTGTTCCAAAATAAATGCAACCCATTAATATAATAATGATTTATAACAAGAAAGCCAAAAAAATTGCATATCCTGAAAGCTGTTATAATAATTTTAAAAGAAACTGATTTATTGTCTCAAGATCTAAATGACAGCCATTTCGCTTGTTTCAATAATAAATCATTATCATATTAATAGGTTGCATATATTTTGCGACACTCGGTAAATAATAATGTACTGATCACTGAAGTTAAGAACTGGTTTGCCTTTTCCCTCCTTAGATAGGTCACCACAGAGAAACATCAGGTACCGTAAACAACTCGAGCCGACCTTCGTGTGATTAAGCAAAGCTTAGTAACTAGTTATTAAACAAGGTTGGGCACCTCAGTTAGTGTAATGGTTAGCAAGCTTGACTAGCAAACCTGCTAGAGTGAGTTCGGATCTCACTGGGTGCCTCATCCATTCGGCCTTGCGCCACATCTAAGCAAAACGATTAGTAAATTACTACTTATTATATTTAGCAACCCCTCCGCTCGGGCAGGATATGACACAAGGTCAGTTTTTAAGCGGAGTTTAACAGGTTTGAATTCACAGTTTTCCTTCTCCTAGACTAGTTGCCTCACCAAGGCTAAAGAACCCAGTCTACCCTACTATTTATTCATAGCTGGAGGGAGAATAATTGGATTCATACCCTTCCCAAGGGTATTAGTGCTATGTGAAATGCAATCAGTCTCGTCGAGGATTTTGAACGCGTGTTGCCGTGTCCATTTCCTTCGACGATAACCACTACACAACGGGCACCGCCTTAAATTACTACTTATTAAACAAGGTTGGGCACCTCGGTTAGTGTAATGGTTAGAAAGCTTGACAAGGAAACCTGTAAGAGTGAGTTCGGATCTCATTGGGTGCCCCATCCATTCGGCCTTGTGCCACATCTAAGCCAAACGCTTAGTAAATAACTTCTCATTAAACAAGGTTGCGTTTCTTAAAACTAAGCTTGGCTTAAATTTAGCTAAAGCTGCATATAAAGGGCACTCAGTGAGGATTGTGATTGGCAAGACCGGGTTTGCTAACGATCACATAACGATTTATTGATAAATAAAACTTAATAAACATAGGCTGGGTTTGTTACAATGTTGCAAAGATAGTTCACCTTGGGGAGGATTGAACTCACAACCCAGTCATAAAAAATGTATGTCAAACGTAGGCGTATGTACAGAGACAGGAAATTACATTTAAAAAATAAAATTACAACATTCTGAAATCATGATATGAAAAAAAATATGAATCTAAATTTAAAAACGCAACTTTTTTTTTTATGACCCACCGCTGATGTCCCTCGTTCCGTTGCTATAAAATATTGCGATCATAACAAAAAGGCTAGTATTTGTTAGAATGTTATTTCACAACCACTTATTCAATGCAGCTAAACGTTTATTCCCATAGCAACAATGGTAGACTGCTCTTTTTTCGTTTGGTTTCTTTGTTCAATGGTATATCAACCTTTGCTGGTTATTTACTACCAAAGCAATCCTTGTAGAAGAACAGCAGTGATACTATTTAACCTATAGCTGCGCGGGGGATAAAGGGGGTTTATGCCTTTTCGAAAATGAATAAAATAATTTAACTGAGGTTAGAACTCGCTTACTAAGAGGCCCCAGCCCTCTGCTTTATCCATTATATTACGGAGAATATTGATGATAAATTTTCAAGGTGACATGCACGTCAAGCATAAGTCATTTAGATATTTTGACACAAAGTATTTCTGAAAGAATTCCTATGGTGTAGTGGCTAACGAGTTGAGCTGCAACATATTAGTAAGCAAGATTAAATCGGCTAGAATACTGAGAAAATTCCTGAAGAAACTTGCTATCACTCAGACTACTGTGAAAGACCAACAACTAACGATTGTGTGAAAAATAAATATATATAAACAAAAACAATAATCATATTTACCAACCCCTCCGCTCGGGCAGGATATGACACAAGGTCAATTTTTAAGCGGAGTTTAACAGGTTTGAATTCAGTAGTTTCTTTCTCCTAGACTAGTTGCCTTACCCAGAGCTGAAGAACCCAGTCTCCCCTACTATTTCACCATAGCAGGAGGGAGAATAATTGCATTCGTACCTTTCGCAAGAGTATTAGTGCCATGTGAAATGCAATCAGTCTCGTCCAGGGTTTGAACTCGTGTCGCCGTGTCCATTTCCTACGACGATAACCATTAAACCACGGGCACCTCCACATAAAAAACAATAATAGTAAAATAAATAAATGCAAAAGCTTGGAAAAAGAAATTAAGAAAATTTTGCACCTTAAAACTACCACCGTTCTAGTTATTGTGGGTAAGATAAAGAAAGACAGAGATGAAAATATTAACAAGAAACCGGGCTGTCCAAGCCAAAATGAATTACGAAAAATTATACTTTGTGTATTCATAGAAAAGTAATATCAATGTGAGTCACCCAAAAGCGGAAGCAAAAAACCAAAATGCATATAATCACTACTTTCTTTCGCGCTAGGTCTTGGGTAAAAACCCGGGGAAGGATTGAAAGAAACCGGAACTAAAGCCGAAAATTGAATAATAATAATAATTATATGCACAACCCAACACCTGTCCAAGAAAATGACAGGCATAAACTCCTATGGAACTTTAACATACAAACGGATCACCTAATCCCGGCCAGAAGACCAGACCTCATAATAATCAACAACAAAAAAGAGAATTTGTAAAATTGTCGACTTTGCTGTTCCGGTGGACCACAGAATAAATCTGAAGGAAAGTGAAAAGAAAGATAAGTACCTCGACCTTGCTAGAGAATTGAAAAAGCTGTGGAACATGAAAGTAACGATTGTGCCAATTGTGATTGGTGCTTTAGGTACAATAACTAAAGGCCTGGAAGACTTTGAAGTTGGCGGACGGGTAGAGACTATCCAAACGACAGCATTGCTAAGAACGGCCAGAATCCTGAGACGAGTCCTGGAGACTTGAGGAGACTTGCTGTCACTCAAACTCCAGTGAAAAACCATCAGCTAACACTGATGGGAAAAACTCTAAAGGAGTAAATATTAATATAGTAAAGTCGCTATAATATTGATAATAATAATAATAATATATCAAGAAAAGAAGGAGGAAGAGGACTTACAAGCTTTGAAGACAGCGTTGACGAATGGATACAACGACTTGAAAAGTACATGTAAAAGCGCGGAGGAAGACTGATTACAGCCACTCGAAACAATGCTGACAACACGAGGACCAACAGAACGACAATCACCAGAAAACAAAAATAGAAAAAAAAAAACAACTCTATGGACATTTTAAATGACTAATAAGCAACATCTCACACGAGAAAACATGGACGTGGCGAAGAAAGGGAAACTGTAAACCAGAAACTGAATCCCTCCTAATAGCAGCACTAAACAACGCTATAAAAACCAATCATATCAAAGCGAGAACAGATAAGACGCAGCAAAACAGCAAATGTAGGTTATGTCGTGATAGAGACGAAACCATCAATCACATAATAAGCAAATTCAGCAAATTAGCACAGTATAAGACTAGACACGACTGGGTGGGGAAGGTGATCCACTGGGAATTGTGGAAGAAGTTGGAGGTTGACCATAGGAACAAACGGTTTTTGTATTTCCCATCATCTGTCCTGGAGAATGACACACATAAACTCCTATGGAATTTTGACATACAAACGGATCACCTAATCTCGGTCAGATGACCAAACCTTACATAAAAAAAAAGAACTTGCAAAATTGTGGACTTGGCTGTCTCGGCGGACCACAGAGTAAAATTGAAAAAAAGTGAAACGGATAAATACCTCGACCTTGCTAGGGAATTGAAAAAACTCTGGATCATGAAAGTGACTTTTATACCAATTGTAATTGGTGCGTTTGGAATAGTAACTAAGGGATTACTAAAGGGACTAGAGGACTTGGAGGTTGGCGGACGAGTGGAGACCATCCAAACGACAGCATTGTTGAGAACTGCCAGAATACTGAGAAGAGTCCCGGAGACTTGAGGAGACTTGCTGTCTCTTAGTCTCCAGTGAAAAACATTGATGTGAGAAGCTCTAATGAGTGAATAATAATAATAATAATAATAATAATAATAATAATAATAATAATAATAATAAAATGGATCACCTAATCCAAGCCAGAAGACCAGACCTTATAATAATCAACAAAAAAAAAAAAAAAAGAGAATTTACAAAATTGTCGATTTTCCTGTCCCGGCGGACCTCTGAGTAAAATTGAAAAAAAGTGAAAAGGATAAATACCTCGACCTTGCTAGAGAATTGAAAAAACTGTGGAACAGGAAAGTGACGTTTATACCAGTTGTAATTGGTGCTCTTGGTACACTCACCAAAGGATTATTAATGGGTCTGGAGGACTTGGAAATAAGAGGACAAGTAAGACTATCAAAACTTCTGCATTACTGAGATCGGTCAATATACTGAGAAGAGTCCTGGAGGCTTCAGTAGACTTGCTGTCACTCAAACTCCAGTGAAATATCATCTGCTAACATTAATGTGAAAAAATCTCAAAGAGTAATAATAATACTGATTACAATCACCAAAAGATTGGTAAAGGGACTGGAAATAAGAACACCAGTAGAAGCAATCTAATCGAAGCGCTGTTAAGATTAGCCCGAATAATGAGAAGAGTCCTGGAGACTTAAGGAGACTTGCTGTCACTTAAACTCCAGTGAAAGACCATCAGCTGATGCTGGTGTGAAAAACTCTCAAAGTAGTAAAATAATAATATTAATAATAATCATAACAATAGGCATGACTGGGTGGGAAAGTTAATCCACTGAGAATTATGCCATAGATTATGATTTGACCATTGACAAATGGTATATGCACAAACCAGAATCTGTCCTAGAAAATGAGATCCATAATATTCTCTGGGACCTTGACATACAAATTGATCGCCAAATACCGCACAGAAGATCAGACCTAGAGTTGAACATCAAGAAAAAAAAGAACTTATCAATTCGAAATTTTTTGTTCCAGCGACAATTGAAATAGAATAAAAGAAAACGAAAATATTGACAATTACCTGGATCTTGCTTGAAATCTGAAAAAGTTTTGGAATATTACGGTAATGAGGATACCAATTGTGGTTGATGCATTTGGAATGGTCGCCAAGGGTTTGGAGAAGAAACTGCTAGAATTGGAGATCAGAGGAAGAATTAAGACCATCCAGACTACTGCACTTTTAAAATCACCAGGAATACTTAGAAGAGTCCTGAGGATCTGAAGAGGCTTGTTATCATTCAGGGTCCAGTGAAATATTACCAGTTAAAACTGGTACTAAAACCAGGTCTAGAGTAAAAATAATATCTCCAAGAGCCTTTTAACATGTTCCTGACATTGTGTATGACCGGTGGTACATTGTCATATTTCAAATTGACCGTTGTGTACCACTGGTGGTAACTTGTCATTTTTACGTTGATAACGACCAGTGGTACCAGTGGTAGTAAATTGTCATTTTTTTTAGATTGACCGTAATGTACAGGGTCTCTCAAAATAGATGCAACCCATTAATATGATAATGATTAATTACTGAGATAAGACCAATGGCGGCCATTTAGAACACATCCTGTAAAAATGCATCCTTGGCTGGTTGATTGGTTGGTTGGTTGGTTTGTTTTCTCTGTCTTCTCTGGGACCTTCCTTCCCTCGTCCGCTTCCGGTCTCGCTGTCAGGCTCTTTGTGTGGGTTTCGCACCAAAACAGATAAAGAGATCCTCTGAGTGGCGCCAACACAAACGGAAACGAAATTCTATCCATCGTGTCACACAGTTTAATTGTCAAAACCATTTCTATTTCAAGCTATTCAGTTTAGTCAAACAGTTCTAATTCAGCTAATTCAGTTTAGTATAAGTATTGATTTTATTTACACACAGTTAAATGTTAAAACAGTTCTATATTAAACAAATCAGTTTAGTGTGAGTACGGTTTCAATGTCAAAAACTGTTCCATTTCAAATAATTCAGTTTAGCATAAGCATGCAGTTTAAATGTAAGTAAAGTTTGTCAAAAACATCTCTATTTAAAGCTATTTAGTTCAGTCAATTCAGTTTAACATAAGCACGCGGTTTAGTTCTATTTAACTCATAGATAGAGCCCTATCAGGTGCTACCATGCTAGTCCAGAATAGACCTGGGAGCAATGGCAATGAGGGGTGCTCGGCATTACCCAAAGCCCCAGCATCACTGGAATCTCACCATTTTATAGTTTAGTGTCATATTCAGGACACTCGTGGCGGGGGGGTCTAACCACTCTGCAGAGGTGCAGTCAGTGTATTCTACAGCCCCAGCCGACTGGGCAAGCATCTTTTGGTCAAGGAACAACAAATCAATATTTTCTTATTTGTTATTATATCAGCTTTCAGGACATGCAATCTTTTTTTTACTTTTTTGTCTCAATAATAAACCATTATATTAATGGGTTGCATGCATTTTGAGACAGTTTTGACTGATTTTTTCACCAGATAAGTAGTGATGCAAAATATTTTTCCTCACTTGTCCAAGGCATTGTGATCGAGGATTAATAGTTGTTTTAGTATACTATTTTCAGATCTGAAACAAAAAAGAACACAACATTATTATTAGTAAAAACAATTAGCAGTCGCATGGGTCCTATTTACATTGAGACATATGATACCGCTGGTAGTACCTCGTCATTTTTTAAATTGACCTTTGTGTACCACTGGTGGTACTTTGTCATATATCAAATTGACAGTTGAATACCAACGGTAGTAAATTGTCATATTTCAAATTGACCGTCGTGTACTACCGGTAGTACCTTGTCTTATATCAAATTGACACTTGATTTTCAAATAGACTTTTGTGTAACACCGTGGAACGTTGTCATATTATAGCTTCAAATTAATAAAACATTAATTTAAATGTACATTTATTTTAACTTATCGCTGATTTTTTTATCATTAACAAAAAATTGTTGAATGGTTAAAAGGGAAGAATGTAAAAATCGTCTCCATTGCGAACTTTTTAAGTCTACTGAGCTAACGAAAGTTTCGCAACGATATGTTTTTTTTCCGTGATGAATTGTACACATAGTTGCTAAAACTGATACGTTTTTTTATGAATGGAAGGACACTGCGTAAAATGGGGACAGTCAGCTTTTGTTGTGCGTGTTTTGTGTCGTCGGTGGAGAAACACATTACTTAAACGGATAGCCGACTTGTTAAGAATAATACTGGATCCATACGAATGAATTATTGCCTCTTCTCAACTTGCAATCAGCACGGCATTGACCAATTCGTCTTTTGGTCGCAGCGGACCTGAGGAAAAAAAAAAAAGACTGGATTGTGAACGCCCACCAACACCCACCAAGGAATTTCTTTTTTGTTTGTCTCCGATTTACTAGCCTGACTCCAAACACCGACCGGACTCTCCTGAGAAACAATACGCTTTTCAATGGAGGTTAAGAGCTTGAGTTTTATGGACATGTAGTTGATATTCGATACGTATAATTTGTCAAAGTTAATTTTATTGTTGACAGCAAAGAACAAACAAACAAACAAACAAACAAGACAAAGAATACAATAAAAGTAGTACACAAAACAAAAAGCCTGTGTTCACAAGGTAGGTTTTTTTAAATATTGCTTAGTCTGGAACAAGATCACTAACATGAAGTACTCAGTGAGAATCAATTTGACTTGATATATCAGTTCGGAGGAAAAACAGTTATGATCGTAAGAAATGGAATCTGCGATGAGAGTTGAAAAAATATATGTAAAAATTTGAAAAAATATAGACAAATCTTTTTAGACTACGTAAGTGAAGCATCCACTGAGAAGTGATGTTAAAATACAGTGGATAGATAGATAGATAGATAGATAGATATGAAGAGAGAGAGAGAGAGGGGGAGAGAGAGAGAGAGAATAAAAGATTGATACATGGACAGATGGGAAGTACAGACGGAAATAGATATGAACAGACAGAGACAGAGAGAGTAAAAGACTGTTACACAGACAAAAGTACAGTCTGAAATAGATAGAAACACACACACACACACACACAGAGAGAGAGAGAGAGAGAGAGAGAGAGAGAGAGAGAGAGAGAGAGTAAAAGACTTACACAGATATAGATAAGTGCAGACTGAAAAAGATTTGAACTGTTCAAATAAGATAGATAGATAGATCGATAGATAGATATATATGAAAAGATTGAGATAGATAGATAGATAGATAGATATGAAAAGATTGAGATAGATAGATAGATAGATATGAAAAGATTGAGATAGATAGATAGATAGATAGATAGATATGAAAAGATTGAGATAGATAGATAGAAATGAACAGAATAAGATAGATACATAGATAGATAGATATGAAAAGATTGAGATAGATAGATAGATAGATAGATAGATAGATAGATATGAACAGAATAAGATAGATAGATAGATAGATAGATATGAAAAGATTGAGATAGATAGATAGATAGATAGATAGATATTAACAGAATGAGATAGATAGATAGATAGATAGATATGAAAAGATTGAGATAGATAGATAGATAGATAGATAGATAGATATGAACAGAATGAGATAGATAGATATATAGATATGAAAAAATTGAGATAGATAGATAGATAGATAGATAGATAGATATTAACAGAATGAGATAGATAGATAGATAGATAGATAGATATGAAAAGATTGAGATAGATAGATAGATAGATAGATAGATAGATATGAAAAGATTGAGATAGATAGATAGATAGATAGATATGAACAGAATGAGATAGATAGATAGATAGATAGATAGATAGATAGATATGAAAAGATTAAGATAGATAGATAGATATGAAAAGATTGAGATAGAGAGATAGATAGATAAGAACAGAATGAGATAGATAGATAGATAGATATGAATAAACCCAGATTCATATGATGAGATTAAGCTAGCCCTGTGAATGAGGTTCGGTTTGGTTTCTTTGTTTTTAATGGTATATCAAACTTCATTGGTTATTTAATTCCATTACAATCTGTATGGAAGAACAATAATAGAACTATTTAACCCATAGTTGGGGGGGGGATGGAGAAGTTCATACCTTTCCCAAGGGTATTAGTCCGAAAGCGGCCAATTTCGAACGCAAAGAGAAGTAGGAAATATGTAATAATAGTGAATTAGAAGAAAGTCAAATACTTGGTAATAGTATATTTGTTGCATATTGACCTCCGACCTGGCCAAGCTGTCAAAAGAAGAAATGCACCGGTGTAAATAACAGGTGCATCCGGTCGAAGATATCAGGAGATCAGGGGTGACCTTGAGTGTCGAGGGGTTGAACTGAGTGCGAATTGCGACGCTCGCAGGAAGTAGGTGGACGTCAAATTATTATATAGCCCCGCGACAGGAAGTTCAGATCAGTTGGAGAGAAGATGCTGGAATGAGAACCATGTCCTAGGAGAAGCTGAGCCCCCAGGCCCCCGGTTGAGCAGTTCAGGAGAACGGGAAAGAAACGCCGTTATGGCCAGAAGAGTGGGGGTCAATATGTTGCAGTTCTGTTCAGTCTCCAACTCACCTCTCACAGATAATACCTTTTGTAACCCTTTCGAACCCTTTCAAATAAAGTGAGAGGTATATTTTTTCTAAAGAACTGTGTCCACTCGTCTTTATTGTGTTGTCGTTATGATTCTGCATGCATCTGCATATGAGTATGCAACATATTTATTCGATAAGGAATTCATATACGAACCCTAACTTACCGTCTGCTTGACAGCTAATTAATAAGATGGACGCAACTATTCTTTTATTGTCCATAGGGGAGGTAGATAATCCTATACAACAGAAAGCAAACATAATAAAACCACTAAGTTTGGACTCGTTTACAACGATGTCACAGTTTAGCATGTGAGACATTACGTCACGGGGACTTCCCCCAGCTATAAAAAGAAGTATTTCGATGTAGATGAAAGTAGACCCTTCCAAGATAACTCAATAGATTAGGACAGATTAAAATAGATGGATGGATTAAATCAGCTAAATATGCACCGATTGAAATGCATATAAACAGAGTAAGATAGATTGATTGATAGATAGATAGATACGAAGAGGTAAAGAAGATAGATAGATATGAACAGGTAAAGAAGATAGATAGATAGAATCAGGTAAAGAAGATAGATAGATAGATAGATAGATAAAAATAAACCGGGATATATATAAAGAGTCAGAGCTAGCTGTCTAAATAGATATTTAGACAAGTTGATATAAATAAACGACAAAGATAGCTCAATAGATTAGGAGAGATTTAGATTGGTAAGGGTGTTAAGAACAAAATGGAATCAAATAGGCACATTGATTATATATACATATATATATATATATATATAGAAAGAGAGAGATGAATATAATGGATCTAAGGTGAACTTATATAAATAGCGATAAAAAAGGTCATGCTCTTTACCCTTAAAAAATGTGCCCAGATGTCTGCTTTGACCGCATTCACTTCCAAGAATTAATTTTCGTGGTTTCATGAATCCACGCTAACAGATAAGGACCTGTAATGGCCTCTGCCAAATATAGTGTCATCAGCTAAACTAGGTCGATTTAAAGTGAGTTGGTCGGCAACACATATACACACTCTCTTATATATAAATTGAGAATGTCGATGGCTCTTGGGTGAGATATCCGACTGACGTAAAGTCAGCCAGGTTTCGATCTCGGCTTGAAGCATCTCGCTGGTCTAGGCACACTGAAGAGTTATAATACGATGAAACAGTCTGTGGGCAGTAACATATATGCTCCCTCCCCGTGGGTTGAGTACTCGAATGGGGAATTTGCTGGCTCCCACTTACGCTGAAATGCATAGCTCTTCTCCTGAGCTGAGTACTCCGGTAACCGAAAACATATATGTAAAAAAATTATACACGAAAGATTCCTTCACTTAAGCCGAAAATGTCGATGACTCTGGGGTAAGATATCCGACAATCGAGTTTTTATCTCGGCTTGAAGAATCTCGCGGGTCCAGCCACACTGAAGAGTTGTGATACAACGAGAAACTACGTCTGTTGATGACAATATATATATATATATATATATATATATATATATATATATATATATATATCTGTGTGTGAGTGCGTACTTGCGTCGGTCAAAAGTTTTGCAGTGTTTTAGTTTGTGCTAGTTTGCGTAGCGTATGTCACGTGACCGAGACAGTTCTAGCCGTGGTAGGTACACACTGTGCTTGGCAGTATCGTGATAGTTAGTACGCTGATACTTTGCGCTTTGCCTCAGTCCGTGTATGATTTGAAAGCTACACAGATTGAAAAGCAACGTAGTCAAATACAGTTCCTAAGGGAACAGAGTTATCATGCCTCCTAAACACACTAAAAAGCAACTAAAAACATTCTTATGCGAAAGCTGAAGGTGAAATTGATCACATTACTGTAATTAGATGGTTGAACGAACTTCGCACGGGTTCGCAAGAAGAGCCTTGACGATCAGGTAAACTCTGATAAGCTGAAAACTTTGAATTCTGAGGTCGTGAGTCCTGTCGGGAGCGATGGATTATATAGATAGATTGAGAGAAATAATCAAGAAATCCGTGCGATTTGATGATGATTATGATGATGATGACGATAATCCGAACCATAAAGACAAATCCCGTGGTGTAATGGTTATCGTCGTAGGAAATGGACACGACGACACGAGTTCAAATCTTGGACGGAACTGATTGCATTTCACATACCACTAATACCCTTGGGAAAGGTATGAATCCAATTATTCTCCCTCCAGCAATGGATAAATAGTAGTACAGACTGGGTTCTTCGGCCTTGGTGAGGCAACTAATCTAGGAGAAGGAAAACTCTGAATTCAAATCTGTTAAACTCCGCTTAAAAACTGACCTTGTGTCATATCCTGCGCGAACGGAGGGGTTGGTAAATATGATAAAGACATATCCGTCGAATAGCAATTTGCGAGTATCAGGCGAGCCCGGCATCACACAGTCCAATATAGTTGGTCACCCTCCGCTGCTGCTGAATCATTCCTATAAAACATTTGATTCACACAAGGTGTTTCAAGCCTTTCTTGAAGAAAGGTATATAAAATTAACATCATGACCAGTGAACAGTTCCAATTTACATCCAATTGAAAATCTTCGGTGGAAATTTGCAAGAATGGTCTATGAGAAGACTTCATCCACTAAAAATCTTATTTATAAATTGAGAATGTTGATGGCTCTAGAGTAAGCAATCCAACTGACGTAAAATCAGCCTGGTTTCGATCTCAGTTGGAAAAACGGCTGCTAGCAAGGTAGCGCACATGTCCCCGTAGACTTCGCTCGCGGGTTGTGTCTACTGTTAGCGAACCGATACGCCAAGACAGGCAATGTAAAAACACCACTAGATATGACCACACTAAATTAGGACTCATAAACCACCGGAGACGACTGCTTTATTTCAACGCCTTATTTGGGAGAGACGTCTGTACTTAAATAGTTCAGGTTTGGTTTGGTTTGGTTTCTTTGTTTAATGGCATATCAACCTTTGTGGGTTATCTAATGCCAAAGCCATTCTCCTAGAAGAACAGTAGTGGTACTATTTAACCCATAGCTGGGAGGATAAGGGGGTACATACCTTTCCGAGGGGTATTTGCCCGAAAGTGAACGTAATAGCGCGACTGGAGTACGAACTCGCGTACTACGATTCCGCAGTCCATCGCTTTAACCATTACACCACGAGGACACCCCCAAATAAAATAAAAGATTACTCATCTCTCTGCCTTTCTTCCTTTTCTTCCTTTGCAGCTTTCACAAACAAAAAGACGAAAGCAATTTAAAATGGAGTAAGAAGAAACTAACGGAGTCAGATATCAAAAACTAAAACCAAATAAATAACCAACAACGACCAAATCCTCAGTAGCCCCATAGATCTTTTAACAATCTAGTTGGGTTAGTTGTAACCACTGTGATAAAGAATATTGATTTAATTTAGGAGAGTTCATACCTAAAATAATGAAGGCTGCTATAATAGCTCAAAAAGGAGTAATTAAATTTTAGTTCTAATTGTTTTTGTGAATAATTTTCAAGATTTTTCCCCAACATTCCATTATATTTTCCTCTGCACAGCTTGGAACAAAAACTTTACCATCAATTTAGATGGGGGAGTCCGCTGTGGGTTAATGTTTAAACTGTTGGCTGCAGCCCCGGAGTAAGCGAATTCGAACTCCAGTCGTGCTATTACATTCACTTTCGGGCAAATGCCCCCCCCAGCTATTACTGTAGTTCTTCTTCAAGGATTTCTTTTGGTATTACAAAACCCATGCAGGTTGTTATGCCATTAAACAAAAGAATATGTGTAATATAAACAATTTAATGTGATTCGTTTAAGGTTTATTTTAAGAAACCAGATTGCTTACCTACTCAAAAAAAACAAGTATTTGTGTCTTATATGTGACTAGTTTATTTACTGCTACCACGTATATTTTGAGAAACCAGATTGCTTACCTACTCAAAAAACAAGTATTTGTGTCTTATATGTGACTAGTTTATTTACTGCTACCACGTACCTAGAAAAAAAAGTTTAGACATCTTCTAAGTGCGCAAATTCTATAATTATTTGCCAGGGTTAATAATAATTTGATAATGTCGACACGACGCCGTGGCAGCTGTCAGGATGGGTTCCGTTTCTCCATTGACTTAAATCAGCAGTTTTTGGCGAAAACACAAATAAATCTATTAAATATTAATCATTTGTTTGCACACTGTTAAATGGTTATAATTATTGCTATCTAAAACTAATAATTATATTCAATATTAATCATTCGTTTGCATACTGTTAAATGGTTTCAAGTATTGTAAAAAGTAAGTAAAGTTGGCGACCGTAGTCGAGGTCGACCAGAAAGCTCCCTTTTCAATAGCTACTACACCAAGATGTAGGGGAGGGCGCTACTCCTTTTCTTGGATTGCTCCGCTCTACCCTTGATACGTACCTTATATTGCTGGGTGTTAAGCAAGGCGGCATCAAGTACCATTTTTCGTGTCATCGGTATGACACGACCTGGGATTGAACCCAGGTCTCCCGAACCAGTGGCGAACATTCTACCCATTAGACCAATGAGCTGGTAATACAAATAATTCTATTGAATATTAATCATTTGTTTGCACACAGTTAAATGGTTACAAGTATTGCTATCTAATAGTAATAATTCTAATTGTCTTTAATAGGAATCATTTTGAGACGAGGCTTCTCAATCTGAGAATTAATTTTATTTATTTATTTATTTATTTATTGCGGACTTCGGGGCTCGTGGCGCAGCGAATAGAGGTGTTGAGTCTCTACGGTTCCACGTGAGCATTGTCAGAAGATAGCGGTTTCAAATCCTACACAAGGCGGCCAGAGGTTTACTTGGTCAAAAACGTGGTGCGATAAGACAACAACTATGGAAGGCAGTAATAACTGGGGATACGGTTACAAGACTCATCATTCCTATCCGAAGTCGCGGTAAATCACCTGAAGAAGGCCAGAGGTGAAACGTAGTGAAAAAAGAAACAACACAAAAACTACCAAGATGAGGACAAAAAGTCCGCAATAAATAAATAAAGAAAGAAATTAATTCTCAGTAATAATTCTATCTCGTAATAATCATTCGTTTGCACATATTTAAATAGTTTCAATTATTGCTATCTAACACTAATAATTTTATCTGATATTAATCATTTGTTGGCACACACAAAGACACATGTATATATTGATGATAGAGAGAAAGAGAGAGAGGGGGGGAGCTATATTTTTTTAGATGATTACTATTGCTGTAAATCTGATTTCTTATTCAGAGATCAACTTGTTTTAAACCAAGTTAAACTTAGTAAATATATCAGGTTTACTGTCAAATCCCACTGAAAACAACGGTTACCAGCTGCTCACTTATGTTAAGCAGCAATGAAATCGATTATTAATCAGATACACAAATCCGCTATAACCCCAGTTGTGTTAGCAACTCGTTGACATGTGCCCGACGATAAAAAAAGAAAAACAAAAACCACAAAAAACACACCCAAACACCCCAAAAACACATAAACAAATAAAAAAAAAAGCCCTATGATTTTCCTACCTTATATGTGCCTTATATTAAAGGCATTTGGTGTGTCCTCGTGGTGTAATGGTTAAAGCGATGGACTGCGGAATCGTAGTACGCGAGTTCGTACTCCAGTCGCGCTATTACGTTCACTTTCGGGCAAATACCCTAGGGAAAGGTATGAACCCCCTTATCCTCCCAGCTATGGGTTAAATAGTACCACTACTGTTCTTCTAGGAGAATGGCTTTGGCATTAAATAACCTAAAAAGAGTTGATATGCCATTAAACAAAGGAACCAACCAACCATTAAAGGCATATGTAGTGAAAGAAATAGACACTGAGTAACCAGGGTTCAATTCCGGGACATAGCGCTAATAATCTTGAAAAAGTTACGAATAAAAAAATTCTCCCGACAGCGGTGGGTATATATAGTCGTGCAGATTGGGTTCTTCAAAAGTCGTATAGCTGCCGGTCAAAGAGAATGAAAACTCTGAATTCAAAATTGTCAAACTCCGCTTAAAGATTGACCTTGTATCACATCTTACTTGCGGCTTAGTGTTTGATATATATATATATATATATATATATATATATATATATTGTGTATTGCGGCAGCAAGTCATTGTTTAAACAGGCTTTGTTTAAGACCACCGTATATTTCTTCTTTATGATTTTTAAGTGTGGACCTTCAAGTCTTGTTTTTCGTATACCAGAATCAAGATGATAGAGAAATCACACACACACACACACACACACACACACACACACACATTATATATATATATATATATATGCTTGAAATTGCCAATATTCTTGATCCCTATTTATTCTATAAACACCTATATTAAAATTACATTTGTATATTTGTCACAATAAGGTTTGGTTTGATTTCTTTGTTTTATGTCATATCAATTTTTATGGGTTATTTAATGCCAAAGCCATCATTAAAGGAGAAGAAATTTCAAATTCTCGATACAATGGATATAAGGAAGAGATTTTGATAAGAAAAATTCACTTTTTTTAAAAATTGAAGCGTCAATATCATCATGGACTGCTGGTATGAAACCGCGAAACGTGAGACCACAAAAAGCAAAGCCATGAAAAGTGAAAGTAAAAAAAAAAAACAAAAACAAGAAAACAAAAAAACAACAGCAAATTGAAACTGTGGAAAGTAAAACCGGAGAAAATGAATACGATAAATTTCCAGCCTTTTTTTTTGTACAAGCATCTAAAATTGTCGTAGACTCTTGAAAAATCAGTATGTTATTGCTATACGTCTTATTAGATGACTGACCAATTTTTATGATTTCAGCCTCCAATGAACAGCTACAGCAGCAATTGGAATACACCCTACTAAATCCAGATTGTCACATCTGATGAATTTCAAAAATCCAATCTGTACATGAGGACACATAAGAAGAACGATGTACAATAAAATTCTGTTTTAAACTTGGAAAAAATGCCATAGAAATGCTTCAGATTGCTTTTCGACCATCTTACAGGAATGAGTTTTTGAGTGGCATAAGAGATTCAAAGAAGGCAGGGAGTCTGTGAGGGATGATGAGAGGTGTGGGAGGAGTAAGCAAGTCAATACACCAGAGTTGATTAGCCAACGGTTAGGGTTAGGGTTACTATGTTGAGGTTTTAAGGGTGTTCAGCAAGAGATTCCATCGGAAGAGGCCAGCACTCTTCAAATCGGGTCAGTGGCATTTCCACCAGGACAATGCACCAGTCCACAACTCCATCCTTGTCACTGACTATTTGACCAAGATGGGAATCAAGACAGTTCTTCAGCCTCCCTATAGTCCAGACGTTGCTCCCTGTGACTTTTGGTTATTCCCTAAGCTCAGAGGCTGTCGTTATGAGAAAATTGAGGAGATGAAAGAGGCTGTGACGAAGGTCATTGACATGCACACACAAGAGGACTTACATGGGGCCTTGAATAAGTTGTTGGAACGGTAGAACAAGTGCATTACAGCCGGAGGAGATTAGTTCGGAGGGGACTAGAGTTTCATGTGAGTACTATCAATAAAAGTGCCCATACGAAAAAAGTCTGGAAACTTATCGTATGCACCTCGTAAAAAGGGAACCCTCGTAAAGCGAAACTGCGAAGAGTGCAGCATATTACAAACAGAAAAGACAATTAAAACCTCGGTTCAACGAAAAGCAATAAACGAAACCGCGAAATATGAAACAACGAAAAGTGAAATTGTTAATAGTGTAACCGTAGAAAGCGAAATCGCGGAAAAGAAAAACCGCGAAAAGTGAAGCAAAGAATAAAAAAAAGAAAACTGACTTAATAAGAAACATTTTGTATTTTTTGTCTGCCCATATTCTCTTTTACCGAAATCTACTTACATATTATATATATATATATTTTTTTTCTTTTTACGTTTCTGTTCTGCGCAATTTCCGGTGATTGACACTATAAGGTTGGATATTTCTTCTGATCTTACCCCACTTTTTGTGAGAGTGTCAAGATATAGAGACCGGAAAGACGAATTCGTTTAGGATTGGGATGCGCTAAATTTCAAAATAAACCTGATCGTCCTATATTTAAAAATTGAGCATTTTCTTCTGCCTCTTGGCCTATGACCGGAAGTGGGATTCATTTATATTCCGTTAGAAACGCCTACTTTTCAGCCAAAAGTGACTTTGAAAAACGGGTAGAAAGAAAAATCAGAAGAAATCAGAGGTCTTCGTTTTCTGATTTCCGGGACAAAGTTTGCAAATCGAATAAATCTACTCGGTGATCTTTATTGATTTTTAATACATGAATGAAACTTTTCTTAAGATTATCAGGTCGGTGATGCTTCGAATAAACAGTGGGTTACTTCTCCCCACCCCAAAATAAATCTTTGTTCTGGATATGACACAAAACTACATTCATTGAAATTCCAGTTCTGAAGACTTAGGGAATGTGAAATACCCTTTTATTACCATTACTCCCAGGCCTTCTCTGACCCGGCCTGGTAGTATCTGTTATGGTCCGATCTATGGCTCGCCCAGTCAGCTGGGGCTGTAGAATACACTGACTGCACCTCTGCAGAGGGGTAAACCCCTCACTAACGAGTCTCCTGGATATGACATTAAACAAACTGATGGTGAGGTTCCAGCAGTGCTGGAGCTTTGGAGAATGCATAGTACCCTTTCATTGCCACCGCTCCCAGGTCCACTCTGGCTCGGGGTTGTAGCACCTGATAGGGCCCTATCTATGGATTAAATAGAACTAGGAGCATACTTTTGCTAAACTGAATTGTTTGAGTTAATTGAATGTCTTGAAATAGAAATTCTTTTGTCAATTAAACCGTACTTACATTTAAACCGCGTGCTTATGCTTAACTGAATTATTTGATATAGAACTGTTTTTCGACATTAAAACTGTATTTACACTTAACTGAATTGTTACATATAACTGCTTGAATAGTTTGAAATAGAAATGTTTTTGACAATTAAACTGTGTACTTATGCTAAACTGAATTGTTTGAAATAGAACAGATTATTTACATAAAAATGGATTTGGCGTTAAATAACCTACAAAGGTTGATATGCCATAAAACCAAACCAAACCAATCTATGGCGCAAATAGTTCTGTTTGAAAAAAAATGAATATTAAATAGAAAAGCCTGAAACCGTATCGCTGAAAAAAAAACTAACGATACTTATTAAATGAAATTGTAAATCTTTGATAGGAATTAAATTATTAACCTTCGATCGGAATATTTTTATACATTTAGTAATATACAAATTATTGGTAATATGAATAGTTACTTGAAGCTATGATTGATTACAAATATTTATTATCATTAGTGACTTGGAACCAATTGGTTGAAAATTATTGGTCTTAGTGTACTACATTCGCAATTAACGCTATGTGCGAAATGGACATATAATGTTCATTACTATAGAATATATAAAGAACATAGGAATCCCGGAATTCGAAAACACGTAACGACTTCTTGTTCAGGTACGAAACCTTTTTCTTAACTTTGAGTTAAAGGTTTCGACCTAAGGAGGAGAGACACAATCTTCTATGCTGTCTTATTCATTTGGCCCTCGTCTCGAGCGGCCCCCATAAGGGCGCACGTTCGCCTCGCGCCTGCAAGCTCCAAAAGTCGATCCTTCTCGTTTGGCGTCTAGTACCCGACTCTCACTTTCTTCAAATTCTCACAGAAACCTCCGCGCACTTCCGGTGCGTGACGTCACCCGCCCCCTGTTTCGTCTCGGACTATTATGACATCTGAGTGACACCTCCATCCGCCCGCGCGCGCCCGCGTTAACACCTGCCTCAATGTTGCACCTAACTAACTCATGCGCTGAGCCGAAAGGTCCTCAGCCTAACTAAACTCAAAGGCATGAACTGAAATCCCTCGGCTATTCCATAACATTAGGAATACTTAAAACCATATAACTGCGTGAAGATTATTTGTACTATGAATAGTTACTTGAAGCAATACTTGTTTACTAATGGGGTTTGTTTTAGTTTGGTTTATTGGCATTTCAACCATCGTTGGTTATTTAATGCCAAATACTGTTTTTGCATATATACTAAGTATATGATTTGTAAACACGTATTGTAGATACACACAGTCAAATGATCAAACAGTTCTATTTCTCACAATTCAATTTAGCATAATTCAACAAACTTAATTGGTTCTATGTATTGCTATGTATCACGAAAAATTCAATTAAACATGTCATTTGTTTACACACAGATAATCAAACAGTTCTTTTACTAACAATTCAATTTAGCATAAGTCATTTGTTTAAATGGTCAAACAGTTCTATTTGACCGATAGGCGCTACGACTATCAGATGCTACCACTCAAGGTCAGAGTGAACCTCTGAGCAATGGTAATGAAACGGTACTCCGCATTTCCCAAAGCTCCAGCATTACAGGAGCCTCACTAACAGATTGTTTTATGTCATATCTAAGACACTCGTTGGAGTGGGGTATTAACCCTTTGCAAAGATGCAAATGGTGTCTTTTGCAACTGCTGCCAACTCGGCTGAATTATTTACTTATGTTTATTATTAGTTACTTGAAACTTTATAATTGTGTGCTAACAAATCACTATTAATAATTGAATGAATATAATTATTTGTATTAGATAGGAATACTTGTAACTAAATTAAATGTAAATATGAACGTATGATATACGCAATTACCTAACCTCTAAGTGGAAAATAACCTCAAACTGTTTGATATCCTGATAAAACCAATTAATTAATCACTTGAAAAAGTTCTGTAATTGAAGGACCGTCAATTAATTAAAGAATTGGTTTGATTTGGTTTCTTTGTTTAATGGCATATCAACATTCTTAGGGTATTTAATACCAAAATTATCCACGTAGAAGAACAGCAGTGGAGTGGCACTATTGATGTTAGTGTTGGGAGACTAAACCATATTTACTAACCCCTCCACTCGGGCAGACACAAGGTCAATTTTTTAAGCGGAGTTTAACAGGTTTGAATTCAGAGTTTTCCTTCTCTTATACTAGTTGCCTCATCAAGGCAGAAGAACCAGTTTGTCCTACTTTTTACCAATAGCTGGAGGGAGAATAATTGGATTCATACCTTTCCCAAGGGTATTAGTGCTATGTGAAATGCAATCAGCCTCGTACAGGAGTTGAACTCGTGTTGCCGTGTCCATTTCCAACGACGATAACCATTATACCACGGGCACCTCCCTGTTGGGAGACTAAACGGTGGGATTTCCTTTGTCACAGTGTTTAAGAACTCTCCCACGTCACGAGTCCTTTTTGTTCACATGACAGAGTGAACCGGGAAATCCGCCTCTTTCACGAACAGGACTTGAGAAGAGCAGACGTGGTAATTGTCCCCTTCTGGCGATCACATAGGGTTCCCATCCTTTATATTCCAGACCTGAGGAGGATAAGTGGTTTCCACCTTTTTGCTGTATGGACTTTTCTGTTTGTTCCTTGAACGCACGTGACTCTTGTATGGCCTTGAGTAGGAACTCAGTTCCCTACTTGTATTCTGTACCATTAGTGTCTATATTAATTGGCTCGTTCTTTTTTCTACCGAATATTCTACGTAGGGTTACTCTCTTTGAGATAACCGAATGAGCTCTATGTGTACATATATGTAGAAACATGGGTAAGCGTGAGTACCTGTATGTGTGTTTGTGTGTACGTGCCGGTGTATACGAGTGTATGGTTGTGAGTTGACCATAGGTATGATTATACGTATGTGTGTATTAATATAGGAGCCGAGACATATTTACGTGGGAAGCCCTAATTCAGTTCTGGGATGTGGAGATGTCAGATGAAAATGGTTCCGCGATTTTAAAGATTTTATCATCACACTTTTGAGGGTTTCCTGGAGACGTAAAGTCTAGCGAAATTTTTATGTCCAGTCTATGGTTGGCCAAAAATTCAGAAATTGGAATGTTCACCTCTGGTGGTACTACTTAACCCATAGCTAATTGGTAAAGAAGTTCATGACCTTATTTCGAAAGTGAGTGTAATAGCATGACGGAAGTTCCAATTCGCATTCTATGTTGTCGCAGGCCAACCCGCCTGCTATTACACCACGGACATTCCCCCAAGAAAAGATTGAAAAAATAAAATGAAAATTATCTAACTGTTTAAAAATGATAAAAATACCCGATATCAAAGAAATGGAAAAAATCAACCCGTCAAACTGTTTTGCCGTTATAACTCGTATTAACGGAAATATATATTTATCTTCCTCTTCGCACGGGCAGAATGCAACACAATGTCATTTTTAGTGGAATTTAGCCGGTTTGAATTAAGGGTTTTCCTCTTCCTTGACCAGTTGTCATACGAAGATTAAAAAACCAGTCTGCTCAACAATTTATCAAAAGCTGGAGGGAGAACAATTTGATTCATACCCTTCTCAAAGGTATAATCGTTTTGTGAAATAAAAACAATCTCGCCCAGGATTTGATCTCGTATTGCCATGTCCATTTCGTACAATGGTATCCATTACGTTACGAACGTCTTTTATTCATGGAAGTAACCAGAAAATTCCTTCAGCTATTTTAACGGACGTGAATACGCGTGAAACTTGTGTAACGTAATGGCCAAGGGATTTCGGTTCATGCCTTTGAGTTTAGTTAGGCTGAGAACCTTTCGGCTCAGCACATGGGTTAGTTAGGTGCAACATTGAGGCAGGTGTTAACGCGGGAGCGCGCGGGCGGATGGAGGTGTCACTCAGATGTCACAATAGTCCGAGACGAAACGGGTGACGGAGTGCAAGTGACGTCACGCACCGGAAGCGCACGGAGGTTTGTGGGAGATTTGAAGAAAGTTAGAGAGTTGAACACTAGACGCCAAACGTGGAGGATCGACTTTTAGAGCGCGCAGACGCGAGGCGAACTTGCGCCCTATGGGGGCCGCTCGAGATGGGGGCCAAATGAAAAAGACAGCATAGAAGATTGTTTATCTCCTCCTTATGTCGAAACCCTTAACTCAAAGTTAATAAAAAGATTTCGTACCTGAACAAGAAGTCGTTACGTGTTTTCGCATTTCGAGATTCCTATGTTCTTTATGTGTTCTACGTTATGTATATGTGCTTATGAGCATTATGAACAATCGATGTACATTTCGAACACGGCGTTGGTTGTGAACATAGTACCCTTGGAGTTGTGCCATCTAATGCTGGATCGAAAACAGAGAATTGTTTGCTTTAGAGAATCCAACAAGTTACTGAATAAATGAGCTGAACTAATATCAAAGTCCAAGCATGAAAATAATTTTTTTCTTTTCTATCGGCCGCTGAACAAGTCAGTCAGGTGGTCTTTCTTTTAGGAATTCAAAAGAGAAGGGTGCGTACTCCACTCCATATTCATTAGAATACCTGATTGCATTTCACATAGCACTAGTACCCTTGGGAAAGGTATGAATCCAATTATTCTCCCTCCAGTTGCCTTAACAGGGTTAAAGAGACGTCTACCCAACTATCAACAAACCATACCTGTTTCAGTTTTATGAGGAGAGTTTGCAAAATTTTTAAAGGTAGTGTAAATTGAATCAACCATAGATGTGGTTTGGCTGACAAATTTTTAAAAAGAAGTAATTCAAAATTTGGCGGTAAAATGCGAAGCCCGTGGTGTAATGTTTATAGTCGTAGGTAATGGACACGGGCAATACGTGTTCAAATCCTGTACGAGGCTGATTGCATTTCATATAGCACTAATATCCTTGGGAAAGGTATGAACCCCTCCAGCTATGGGTAAATAGTAGGGCAGACTGGGTTCTTCAACCTTGATGAGGCAACTAGTATAGGAGAAGGAAAACTCTGAATTCAAACTTGTTAAACTTCGCTTAAAAATTGACCTTGTGTCATATCCTGTGCAGGTTGGTAAATATGGTAAAATGCGAAGCGGTTGTAAATTATATATATATATATATATGGTGGGGAGGAAAGTATGAATTAAGACAAAAGAATATAAATAACGAAGAAATGATTAATAAAAAAAAGAGAATTGATGATTAAGAAGATTAATATTTCGAATCTACTGGTTGTGCAGCCTTTGAGCAATCGGATAGGAATTTTTTGTGTATACGTAAAGAATTACACTCACATTGAGTTGCACTGTCGGCAGTGGTTTTCCATTGAGCCAGTAAATATTCTAGGCACGTTGGTTCTGCGCACACATTCACAAACACTCATGCATCCACGCACGCCAAACATATACACACACACAAACGCACACAAACACCAACACAAAAACTCACACATATACACACCCATGTATACATCGAAAGACAAAACACACACACACACACACACATATATTTCTTTCTTTTGAAATAGATAAAAAGTTAGACTGATATACGAGATCCTGCTTCAAACATTGCAATTAATATTAATTTTTTATTATTTCTGCTTTTGATCTTACTTTCAATGTAAAACTAAATAATAACTATTGGTCAGGCTACATATAAATTTGTTATGATCCAATTCTGCTAATTTCCTGGAATCATCTTATACAGCTATACGCACGTGCTCACACAGACGGTCACAAATATATATATATATTGTTTAGACATGTTTTGTTAAGGACCAGAGAACTTTCCATTTTTGAGTTCTTAAGTTTTTTTCGATAACTTTTTAATTAGGTTCTTTTATCAAGATCAAGTCGTTAGAAAAGTTTCTCTTGGTTCTGATCCCAATCATATGTCCTGTCGTCTTAAATACAACTTCTCTGATACTAGTACCATCAAACAATATTTAACTCCAGCACTTCTAAATTCACAAAAATTCTCACCGATAATTTCTGAAGTTGTATATAAAAATAACAAAAACCGCCGGCAAATCATAGAAGCTATTTGTATGAAAAATGAACAGTCAATCATGTATAAAATAGCATTCAACTCTGGCACTAATATGCTAAACATCTTCAACTACTAACAAACTAACCAAAATGCTCCTACTAATAATAAACCCTGCCTGTTACATATTGACCATCGACCTAGCTATCAATCGAGAAACAGGTGCATCCGGTCGAAGATATCAAGATATAACCTTGACCGTGTACGGCTTGAATTCGGTGCAAATGCGACGCTCACAGGAAGTAGGTGGATGTCAAACAATTATATAACCCGGTGCCACTGAGAGTTCGAGTTAGTTGGAGTCAGTTTGTTGGAGTTCGAGGCAGAGAGAAACAGCTCCCAGCAGAGGGCTTGGGCCATCAGGACCCCCGGTTGAGCAGCCCTGCAGAACGAGAAAGAAGTGCTGCTAAAGACAGAGGAACTTGGGGTGAATATGTTGCAGTCTGTTCAGTCTCCATCTCACCTCTCACACACAACCCTTTCGCAACCCTTTCGAGAATAAAGTGTGAGAGGTATATTTTTCTAAAGTTCGTTCGTACATTATTGTTGATTATGTTTCCGCATGTATATGTATACGTATAGTTGTATCATGGCTATGAAACATACCAACAAAACAATATCACACTCACAAACAATTCCTTAAGAAATCACAAGAAGGCAATCAATCGATGTGAACGAAGAGCTTAGGATTAAAACCAACTGGACCATCATATGAACAAAACTGTTAGAAGACAAAAAAGAAAAAAAAAAGAAAAAAAAAAAGAAAAAAGAAAAAACATAAACAAAAAAAAGTTCCATTTTCGATACAATCAGTTTCAATATATTCTGGCCCATTGGGTTAGTGGGTAGAGTATTCGCCAATGACCCGGGAGACCAAGGTTCAATCCTTGATCGAGTTATGCCAAAGACTCAAAAATGGTTCTTGATATCTCCTTGCTTAATGCTCGGCATTATAAGGTATGTATCAAGGGTAAAGTGGAGCAATCCAGGGAAAGGAGTAGTGCCATCCCAAATACCTCGGTGTAGTTGTTATTGAAAATGGAGCTCCTGGGTAGCCTTCGGCCAACTGATATATATATATATATATATATATAGATAACCACTCCATATGAGCAAAATGCGACAGAAGGTCAAATTTTAAGCAGAGTTTAAAACGTTTGAATTCAGTGTTTTCCTTCTCTAAGACTGTTTGTCATACCAAGGTTAAAGAGTCAAGTTAGTCCGACTATGTACCCATAGCTGATGGGAAAATAGTTAAATTCATACCTTTCTTAAGAGAATTAGAATTATATGAAATGCAAACAGCATTGTCCAGTATATCTGAATTCTAGTCAACATGTCCACTTCCTACAATGATATCTAATTCACTACTAGCGTTTCCATATATATATATATATATATATATATATAGTGTTCATAAAGTCCTGCCGCTGATTTTAAACATATCAACAAAGATGGCGGTCATGTTGGAGTGTGATGATGAACAAATGCGCGAAAAATAAAACTAACCACGTTGAATTTCGATATGGTTTTGCTACATGATTTGTATAGAATTATGGCGTACTTGTCAATATGGGTGAATGTGGGGGTTTGTGTCCCCGCAGATGGATACATCCCTTTACTATGTATACGTCTATCTTCTGCAAGGTTGTTTTTTTTTTGTTGAATTTAATCCATAGTTGGGAAAGTAATGGTCCTCTGCTAGGATTTATCATATTTACCCAACCCCTCCGCTCTGGCAGGATATGACTCAAGGTCAATTTTTTAAGCGGAGTTTAACAGGTTTGAATTCAGAGTTTTCCTTCTCCTAGACTAGTTGCCTCACCAAGGCTGAAGAACCTAGTCTGCCCTACTATTTACCCATAGTTGGAGGGAGAATAATTGGATTCATACCTTTCCCAAGGGTATTAGTGCTATGTGAAATGCAATCAGTCCAGGATTTGTACTCGTGTCGCCGTGTCCAATTCCTGCGACGATAACCATTACACCACGGGCATCGCCACATCTGCTAGGATTTATAGTATAATGATATAATTTTTATTAACTACATCTTTCCACCTTTCTTCGCTGTAGGTATGCATAATTATGTATACGTATGATTATGGAGAAAAATTGGAAAACAAAGATTGCAAAAGTGAAGAACTTAATATGAAAGAGAGTTGACGTTTTAACGTTTCGGTTTCACTAAACCATCATCAGGACTTAGAAATGATGTTATCAAGTGTCGTTAGATCCCCGATAAATGTTATTGCATTTACTTCCTTTAATATTAACTTCTTCACGTTGGATTACTTACGAGGATCATTAAATAAGTTTCCAGATTTTTTTTTCGTATAGGCACTTCTATTGATAGTACACACATGAAACTCTTGTCCCCTTCGAACTAATCTCCTCCGGCTGCAATGCACTAGTTCTACCGTTCCAACAACTTCTTCAAGGCCCCGTGCAAATCCTCTTGTGTGAGAGTATCAATGACCTTCGTCACAGCCTCTTTCATCTCCTCGATTATCTCATAACGACGACAGCCTCAGAGCTTGGGGAATAAGCAAAAGTCACAGGGAGCAACGTCTCGACTATAGGGAAGGTGAGGAACTGTCTTGATACCCAACTTGCTCAAATAGTCTGTGACAAGGATGGAGATGTGGACTGGTGCATTGTCCTGGTGGAAATGCCACTGACCCGATTTGAACAGTGCTGGCCTCTTCCAAAGGAATCTCTTCTTGAACTCCCTCAAAACCTCAACATAGTAACCCTAACCCTAACCCTTTGGCTAATTAACTGTAGTGTATTGACTTTCTTACTCCTCCCACACCTCTAATCATCCCTTACAGACTCCTCCCTGCCTTCCTTGAATCTCTTATGACACTCAAAAACTGATGCTTGATTCATAAAAGAAGGTCGAAAAGCAGTCTGAAGCATTCCATACGTTTCTGTGGCCTTTTTCCCAAGTTTAAATCACAATTTTATTGCATATCGTTCTTCTAAAGTGTCCTCACGTCCAGATTGCATTTTTGAAATTCACCAGATGTGACAATCAGGTTTTAGTAGGGTGTATTCCAATTCCTGCTGTAACTGTTCATTTGAACCTGAAATCATAAAAATTAGTCAGTCATCTCATAATATGTATAGCAATAACATAGGGAATTTTCAAGAGTCTACGACAATTTAAACACCTATACAAAAAAAGTCTGGAAACTTATTGAAGGCACCTCATATTTTACATTTAACAAGACAGATTTATTTTATTAAGAGTTAGTTTGACTTAAACTGTCTTTCAGTAATGACTTATAACCACCAAGAAGGGAAATTCCATTTTAAAATATTACTGAATTTTATGTTTCCTAACTTTTGAAGTCTTTGAAAACCATGTGTCAAGCATGTTGAATTGTGTGCTGAATATTTTGAACATTTATTACGAGACATTTTGTGTGAGCCTATGCAAAACGGTGTCCCATGATATATTGAAAAATCATATATTGTATAAGAGATAAATGATGTATTCACCAAGCAGTCTACCAAGCAGTCAATTAGCCAACAGCCAATCTATCAAGCTGCCAGAAAGCAACAAGCCAACTTACAACCATCAAGCAATCAAATAGCCAACCAATCAAGCAACCAGCCACAGCCAAAGCCAAGTGACAAGCCACGTAAAATTTACAGAAGAATAGGTGATGTGTACCAAGAAACACTGTTTTAGTGATAAAAATGTATAAAAATGAGCTAAAAGCAAATGGTAAACGGAGTGAGAAGAAGGAAGAGCACTGCAGAAGATAAACTGAAAGCAACCAGCCAAGAAGAACGAATGCAACTGTGGAAACAACATTTCAAGAATTTACTCCGTAACCCTCCGAAAGTTACACCTGAACTAATTACGATAATTATTAGTAAACAATATGACATCAAATTAGGACAGTTTACGCAAGAAGAACTCGACTCAGTACTAAGAAAAACTAAAAATAGAAAAGCTGCAGAGCTTGATGAAATACCCTCCGAAGTATTGAAGACCAAGGAATTCGATGACATATTGTTCCGACATTGCAATGCCGTATATAATCAAAACACTATAGACAGATGGACAAAGGGATGCATCCCCCTCTTCCCTAAGAAGCGCAACTTCGGATTAGCCAAGATCTACCGAAGTATAACCCTTACATCCATAGCGGCCACGATATATAATGCACTACTACGTAACCGCATTGAGCCCAAAATTGAGAAAACAGGGAGAACCAAAATGGCTTTCGGAGAAATAAATCCACGACATCACAAATTTTGACAATCCGTCGAATTCTTGAAGGTGTATGTGCAAAAGACCTAGAGGCAACAATGTTATTTATCGACTTTATCAAAGCCTTTGACTCTATTCACAAAGGAAAGATGGAGCAAATTCTACTCGTTAACGGCCTACCAAAAGAAACCGTCGCAGCCATAATGATGCTATATAGAAACACGAAAGTAAAAGCCCGCTCCGTGGATGGAGACACGGACTACTTCGACATTGTAGCAGGTGTGTTGCAAGGACACATGTGAGCCTCATACCTCTTTATAATCTGTCTAGACTACATGCTTAGAACGTATATCAATAAAATGAAAGACAATGGTTTCAAGCTGACAAAGGAAAGAAGCAGAAGATACCCTGGACAAAGAATCACGGACGCAGACAACGCCGATGACATAGCGCTTCTGGGAAATACACCCGCCCAAGCCGAAACCCTGCTACATAGTCGGGAACGAGCAGCTGAAGGCATAGGACTCCATGTCAACGCACTTAAGACGGAATACATGTGCTTTAATCAAAAAGGCGACATCTCCACACAAAACGGTAGTTCTCTGAAACTAGTAGACAAGTTCATCTACCTCGGAAGCAGTGTCTCATCAATCGAGACTGACATCAACATGCGACTAGTAAAGACATGGGCTGCTATCGATAGGCTATCAGTCATAGGGAAGTCATACCTGACCGATAAAATGAAACGCAGTTTTTTCTAAGCTGCTGTCGTGTCGATACTGCTGCATGGATGCCTTACATGGACGCTAACTAAACGTATGGAGAAAAAGCTTGATGGCAACAACACAAAAATACTGCGAGCAATATTGAATGGAGGCAGCATTCCACAAAGCAGCAGCTGTACAGCCACCAACCATCCATCACGAAAACTATCCAAGTTACACGAACCACACATGTGGGACGCTACTGGAGAAATAAGGACGAACCCCTAAGTGAACTCCTGTGGACCCCCTCACATGGACGAGCAAAGCAGGACTACCAGCTAGAACTTACATGCAACAGCTCTGTGCCCATACAGGATGTAGCCTTGAAGATCTACCGGATGCGATGGACGATACAGAAGAGTGGCGGGAGAGGGTCAGAGAGATCCAGACTGATGGCGCTTCATGATAATGATATATGTATATATATAGTAAGAAGCACACACACATATGTGATATATGTATATATATATATGTATACTTAGAAGCAGACACGCACATTCACAGACACAGACACACACACACACACACACACACACACTCTCCCTCTCTCTCTCTCTCTCTCACACACACACACACATATATATATATATATATATATACACAGTGAAGTGAAATAAATATTCGTACAATAGAAATTTTTTTTTTTTATCTTTCAAACATAGCCTTAACCACATATATGGTGAAATAAATATTCGTACAATAGAAATTTTTTTTTTTATCTTTCAAACATAGCCTGAACCACATTTTTTATATACATTTACTGTATAAGGATATATTCTACTAATATGTGTATATAAACTTAGGTTACAATTAATTTTACAGAAATTAATACCTTTTATTCATTTTCATATATACGAATATTTGGCAATAATTTCATATGTACGAATATTTATTTCACCAAACTATATATATTTATCTTTTTCCCATTTGGATAGAGATTAGTGGGTTTGTAGTTAATGCGATAATAGGTACTGAATATGTTGCAATAGATTGATAAATATACAGATAAGAACGGAATTAAATGAATTATGAACGTAATTGATAGATTGATAAGTAAATATATAGATATCAACATACTGAGGTAAATTATAAGATTATAATTATAGACCCAACTGGGATTGTTTTGTGGTCTTGAAGGGCCAGAAATGAATAAGACCAAGAGCAGTAAGGTTTACAGCAGTATATATTTACGGAAATACAGACAGTAACGGTTACCGGTAAGTGACTAGACTCGCTTGACTCGTTTATCGAATCAGTCACTATTTATAGTGTCGGGGAGGGTCCATACAGTGACATTATGGTGTATATTACCATAACAGATAGATAAATAGATAGATATGAACATACTAATATATATATATATATATATATATATATATATATATATATATATATATATATATAAAGAAGGAACAGCCTGAGAGGAAAACTAAAAGCTGCCAGAACGAAAACAGATGAGGAGGGACAATTTAAATAATCTGCTTGGAACCTCCCCTAAAGTCACAGATAAACCCATCACGAAAATCTTTGATTACTTCCCAGGCATCACACTAGGATAGTTTCCTCAAGAAGAACGGTGTACTGACAAAATACCCAGAGAAATATGGAAAACAAGGAAATTTATATACGGCGTTGCAAAATCAAAGAAGTAAGATCGTCTTTGATTTTGCAACGCCGTATATAAACAGAATACAGTAGAGAGATGAGCAAAAGACTGCATCCTCTCCTTCCCTAAGAAAAGTGACCCCTAGAATAAGAATTAAAGAAGTATAACTTTAACTTCTATAGCAGCTGAGGTTTATAATGCTCTACCTCGCTATCACACCGAATCAGAAACAGAGAAAATTCTTCGGAAAAATCAGAATGGTTTCCCGAGAAATCGTTCCACAACTTCACTGACTCTAAAAATCCATCGAATCATCGAAGCAATTCGTAAAAAATCTCCAGGCAATACTAATGTTGGCAGATTTCTCCCAGGCATTTCATTCCATACACAGATGGTTTGGTTTGGTTTGTTTGGTTTTATGGCATATCAACCTTTGTAAGTTATTTAACGCCAAATCCATTTTTATGTAAATAATCTGTTCTATTGAAAACAGTTCAGTTTAGTACACAGTTTAATTGTCAAAAACATTTCCATTTCAAACTATTCAAGCAGTTATATGTAATAATTCAGTTAAGTGTAAATACAATTTTGATGTCGAAAAACAGTTCTATTTGAAATAATTCAGTTAAGCATAAGCACGCAGTTTAAGAGTAAGTACGGTTTAATTGTCAAAAACGTTTCTATTTCAAGCAATTCAGTTTACTCAATTCATTTAGCATAAGTATGCTGTTAGTTCTATTTAACCCCTTAGATAGGGCCCTATCAGGTGCTACCACTCCGGGCCAGAGTGGACCTCGGAGCGATGGCAATGAAGGGGTACTCCGCATTCCCCAAAGCTCCAGCACTGCTGGAACTTCACCATCAGATTGTTTAGTGTCATATCCAGGACATTCGTTGTGGGGGGGGGGTCTTACCCCTCTGCAGGGGTGCAGTCAGTGTATTCTACAGCCCCAGCTGACTGGGCAATCCATACACAGAGGAAAGATGGAACAAATACTTCTAGCTTATGGCCTCCCCAAAGAAAATTTTACAGCTGTAATGATGCTCAATAGAAAAACGAAACTTAATGTTCGTTCACCGGATGGAGACACAGACTTCTTCGACATGGTCACAAGACTCCTGTAAAGAGATACATAAGCACAATATCTGTTTATAATATGCCTAGTCTACGTACTTCGACCGACGACAGAGGTAATCAAAGAAAGTGACGATATCCCGCGAAACTATAACAGACGCAGACAATGGAGATGATATAGTGTTTCTTGCAAATATACCTACCAAAGCCGAATGCCTGTTGTATAGCCTGGAGAAGGCAGCAGGAGGTATTGGTCTCCAAGTAAATGCGAATAAAGCGGAGTACATGTGTTTTGAACGAAAGGAGGCATCTCCACTCTAAATGTCGGTAGTCTGAAATTAGGGGATATGTTCACGTACATAGATAGCAACGTTTCATCTTCTGAAAGTGATGTCAGTATGCGCCAAGCAAAGGCATGGACTGTTATAGACTGACTATCGATCAAACGGAAGTCTGATCTATCAGATAAAATAAAACAGAATTTCTTCCAAGCAGTGGTTTTGTCAGTACTACTGTATGGATGCACCACATGGACGCGGACAACACGCATTGGGAAAAAGCTATGAAAAGGTTACATTGAACAAATCCTGGAAAGAACATACCACGAAACAACAGCTGTACGGCCCTTTACTTCCCATCTCTAAAATCACCCAAGTAAGACGAACCAGACATGTAGGACACCACCGGAGAAGTAAGTAGGAACTCATAAGTGATGTTCTTCAATGGACCCCTGCACATAGACGTGCCCAATGTTGGCCGACCAGCAACAACTTACATACAACAGCCCTGCGTGAACATAGGATGTCGTTGGGAAGACCTGCTTGGAGCCATGAATAAAAGAGACGGGTGGGGAGAGAGAGAGAGAGAGAGTCAGGGAAATCTGTGCAAACAATTTTATATATATATATATATATATATATATATATATATATATATATATATATATATATATATATATATATATATATAATATATATATATATATATATATATATATATATATATATATATATATATATATATATATATATATATATATATATATATATATATATATATATATTATATATATATAACTGTTAAGCGGATATAGGTAAACAAAAACAATTGTGATACATTACCGTTTAAATTTCCATCGCTAGCGCTAGTTTCCTCGTGGCGGAGTGGTAGAATTTTGGATTGGCGTTTGAGTCAACTGGGTTTCGATCCCAGCTTCGGGAATCTAGCCTGTCAAGCTACACTGAAGAGTTCCGATAGAAACGAAAACAGATCTGTCTGTGGATGACAATATATATATATATATAATTATCCCTACAGATAGATGTGAGTACATGGAGATAGACATATCATAGTTATGAACCCATTTGAGATAGATAGACTTGAATTTGTTTGAGGGATGTCCTCGTGTGTAATGGTTAAAGCGATGGACTGCGGAATCGTAGTAAGCGAGTTCGTACTCCAGTCGCGCTATTACGTTCACTTTCGGGCAAATACCCTTGGGAAAGGTATGAACCCCCTTATCCTCCCAGCTATGGGTTAAATAGTACCACTACTGTTCTTCTGGGAGAATGGCTTTGGCATTAAATAACCTACAAAGAGATGATATGCCATTAAACAAAGAAACCAAACCAAACCTTT